>JAVSBV010165611.1:0-14205 GCA_033117975.1 Parotocinclus spilosoma | reverse complement strand
AAAAGGCGAGCATATAAGCTCAGGGCGCGCTTATAGCACGAGTGTGAATAACACACAAAAGGCGCAAAGCGCCAGAAAACGATAATAAACTCAAATACGCGAGGAGCGCGAACGAGAATAAATCGCGAGGAGCGCCGAGGAGCAAGAGGGGTGTGAAGTGAGGCTAGGTAGGTGCGGACGACCGAAGAGCCCGAGCTCTGACCGTGCGAGGAGCGCACGGGTACGGAACGGGAAAACCCTCAAAGTGCCCCTAACAAACCAAATACCTCGGAGGTTACCCACCCATACCAGTCCATCAGCCCTAATTAGCCTCCGGACTTAACCACTAACTCTAGTGAACGCAGTAGGGCGTAAGGGCGCCGGTGGTCAGACACGCAAACCGAACGGAGATGGAATCACATTTGAATGATGATGACCTGGCCCCGAAGCAGCTGTTCGGGATCTGGACATAATTACGATAGTGGATATAAAGCCGCCCCTCCGATGGCTCTGTAATGGCGATGGCACCGGGGGAAGGTAGGAACCCTAACAGGAATAACCCCAAAGATATAGAAGAGTCTTTTTGGAAGGACTTTGTTTTAAGAAACAAACTTTTGTTCAATAAATAAAAATAAAAAATAGTTTTCCTTTTGTTTACTGAGGATTGTTTACTGAGAGCAGCATAATTCATTGCTACAACAATGAACAGTTTCCAAAATATATGTTTACCAAGACCATATGCATGTTTGTGTTTGTGTGTGTGTGTGTGTAAGTGCATAGGTGTGTGTGTTCTAGCAAGAATGTGGTTTTATTCCCACTGTGTTTTCTTCGTCCTTGAGCTGAATGACACATGAGGCAGTGGATGAAAAGATGAAGTAATGCACTTAGAGAGAGCTGTGTGTGTGTGTGTCTGCGCGTGTGTGTGCATGTGTGTAAAACAGGGAGGGATAGTTTAAAAAAGTGTATTCCTTTTAATTTGTGTTTTCTGCTTTTCTATTATTTTCTATTTTGGTTTCGTCATTTATTTGTAAAACTGTAGTTTTACAGGGTTATAAGGTCTTACATAAAATCTCCATTCAGATACAAATGCAAACAGTTATGTAACCATGTTCTATAATTCTGAAACCTAAAACACTAAACATTAGGATACGTCAAACAAAAACATCAACGATCACACATTACTGTACAGCAAAAGTCTTAGGCCAGCATAAGATTTGTTGTTTTAGCAAAGCATACTGACCATATATAAAATATTCTCGATGATTGGCCCCCAAAAAATGTAACTTAGATTCGTCACTCCATAATCCTGTTTTCCACTGATCTTCATTTCAATCTTTTTGAGCTTAAGCTTTTTCACTCTGTTTTCCCTGCGAAAAATGGATTATAGGTTGCTACCCTTTTAAAATGTTAATTCCTGATCAGGCTTCTTCAGATTGTAGATGAGTCTTGGAGTCCTGATTATTATAATTATAAAGCTGCCATGCTGCTGTTGCTCAAGTGTAAGGTGAGGTCACACTAAATACTTACCACTGTAGCCTATAAAAACCGTTTTCAGATTTTTTTCAGTTTGTAAAACTACATACTTTTATTACATGTATTTTCTGGTTGTATTCTAAAAAAGGAACTGAGAAAATTATATATGGTCATTATTACATGGCCATATACAACTATTAACTAGTCAAATATGCATGGCAGCATGGTGTCCCCATGGAAGCACCGCTGCCTCACATCAAAAAGATCCTGGGTTTCATCCCAGGGTGGAGCGGCCTGGGTCCTTTCTGTGAATGGTCTGCATGTCCTTTCTGCGTGTGTTTACTCCAGGTACTCCAGTTTCCTCCCACAGTCTAAAGATGTGTGCTAGGTTAATCGATTACTCCAAATTGGCATTGGCTGGCATATGACTAGTCTTGAGATAACATTGTGTAATGATATAACCTTGTGTTTGTTGCTGAAATGGCCACTGACGCTGAAAGCTAAGTTAAATAAAACAAGGTAAATATGGTATATATAATTCTGCGCAGTACTGGAAATTCTAACACCACAGTGTCTATAATTGCCTTATTATTTTGTGATTTAGATGAAAAATAAAAGAATCATTACTCTTGTCCTACCTCAGGTGTGACATCGCGTGGGGCAAAGCCAGTGCCCCCAGTGGTCAGAATAAGGTTCAGTTCTTTCTCGTCACACCAGTCCACAAGTGTCTCCTATGAAATAGAAAAATTAAACACATATGTAAAACATGATTAGTGCATTAAATGACTTTAATATTAGTACTTCCACATCAACAACGTTGCTAATTAAAGTCCTGATGAGATCTGGCTAATTACAATGACCATAATGAATACGTTCTTTCACATAGCTCCTTCTGACCTAGGGCTGTCACAATTATTACATAATCGCCTAAATCGCAATTATTTTAGAAAATCACAATGAATTGAAATGATCCCAATTATGAACGGCTACAGTAATTTTCCAAAGTTGGTAGATTTCAACAAGCAGAATGTGAATTCGGTTTACTTGGTAGAGACAAGGAATGAAAGAAAACAGTTAATGCATTAACTGATACATAGTAACATGTTTAGGGAGCAGCGCTAAGCAATGGTGTAGGCTGAGTGTTAGCTACGTGGTCAATTCTATGTTTTGGTATGTATGCTAGAAGAATGAGGTTTTGATATTTTCATGGTTTTGATACTTCTGTCATGCTTTGCATTCTTATGTTTGTTTATTTTTAGGCATTTGTGTGAGTTTTTGGTTGCACACATATGCAGTGCATCATTTTGACAGTAACCAGTATTAGCTGCTAATCAAACATGGCTAGGTAGCAAGATGACTGTTCAGTCATTCTAGGCATGTACTTTGTCGTTTTGAACACTTAAATTTCAATGAACGTTGATTGCGTTTATTTATACAATTAATTGCCAACTAAAGGCCTAGTTTGACCCTTTTCTCCTTCCACAACGAGCTGCTTAATTAAAGCCAGCTGTGCTTCCCCTGCGTACACCTTTCTTTATATTTGTACAGGGCTGGTTTGTTAGAGTTTCCAATGCAGCTTGTGCTTCATGGGTCGTCTGTTTCATGTATTTATCCCTGTCATGTTGTGTACTCTGTTGGTTGCTTCCTGTGCTGCCTATTTATGTATTCCAGTGTCAGAACGAAGGGTAAGCCCTCCTGTGAGTGCACACTGATTAAATGAGAAATCAGAATATAGCGGCAATTTTAAGTAGTTAGTATTAATGAAACGAACCGAGAGCGTAAAACAAACGTCAGTTTTGATTTCAGGTTGCTTTGAAACATCAAGGTCATTCAATCTGCAACGCAGCTACAGTTTTGTTCAGGGACATTTCAGGATTTCTTATAGGCACTCACCTTGATCTCATCGATTTCATCCGGGACGATTTTATAGGCTGAGATGGTCCCGCCTAACCTGGAAAATAAACCATTGTTGGAATGATATAAAACGTGGCATGAGAACTGGTCAGTACTTTTAAATCATTAGTCATTTCACTCTCTTTTAGATTTTTTGAACAGTAACTTTTTAGACATGTCTAAAATGCCATAATATTTAAAAGCTCTTACACTGTAAACACAGTGAATAGCTTCGAAAGTTCAGTGTCATGTTTCAAACATGAGGTACACAGAACGCTTCGTGCATCTTGTCTCATCTTGTGAGGACCAAATTTCCTACGACGATAAGAAAACCTGTAACTTTACCTTGTGAGAACCAATTTTCTGGCCCTCCCTTCTATGTAATTTTTAACCTAAAACAAAAAAAGCAGCTTTTATATGAAAAAACAAAAGATGCAAAAGGTTGTAGGTTACGGGTAGGGTAGGGTAGGGTATGTGTAGGGGTACCATTAATAAGCTACAGTAGTCAGTAGCTACAGTAGCCTTTATTGTCATTCATGCCAATGGAAAGTCCTCACAAGGATAGCAAGACAACAAGCGTGCGTGCGTGTGTGTGTGTGTGTGTGTGTGTGTGTGTGTGTGTGCGCGCGCGCACTGCCCTCTTGTGGTGGAATGTGTGAGAGTTAAGGAAGCTTCAAGGGCTGAAGGTGTAGACAGGTCTTGAGTAAGAAATGCTTTTTCAGGTTGTGCACTATTTTCAGGCCCAGCTGTCTCTTTAATTGCTCCTGCAACTACAGTCTGAACGTACAGAAAGCCAATGGCGACATGTTTTTTTAATTTTTATTTTGTTATCACATGACACTGGACACACCCTTGCTTCTACACTCATTGCCCATTTTATGACATCCACTTAGTGTTGAAATCAAGACCACTAGAGCTAAGTCTGAGTCAAGACCAAGACCAGGAGTAGTCAAGACCAAGATGAGAGATTTTAATACAAAAATAAAAATAATTTAAAAAGTATATATGATACATTATAAATAAAGAAAACAATATTAGATTTCATCATATATTTCACAAGACCCCTAACCCACAATTGCTTGAATTGTAATACTACAACAGTTGTAAGTCACTCTGGTCACTCAACCTTCTGGTCCAATAAATAAACTGCTGCTCCACCACTTTTTTAAAATAAAATCCATACTGTATAGCCTTAATTTGGTGGCGTTTAAATGTATCACATGGGAACCTTTCCTTCGTTCATTTATTCCTTCATTCACTTTCCTAGTCAGGGTCATGAGAGAGCCAGTGAATATCCAGCGACACAGGGTGTAAGGCAGGAACAACCCTAGACAGGGCACCATCATAGGGTGCATATGCTCAACACTAAGGGGCACTTGGGAAACACCAGTTTACCTAACACACATGTATTTGGAATGGGGATGGAAACTAGAGTATTAGGAGAAACCCATGCAGACATGGGGAGAACATGCAAACTACACACAGGGCTTGGATTAACCTTTTTCCAGTGAATTTGGGATATTTGTAGTTTTGTTTGAATAAGAAATGCATACTTGTCATTATACAGTTGTTCCTGTTTTGTAGGAAAACTGCTACAGTTGAATGACCACGATTCAACTGTAAAAATAGACAGAAATGAGTCAAATATAAGGTAAGACAGTGACATGGGTGACACTGAAAACTGTGCTTTCGGAAGGCACACACATGCTGTGTATTTTTAATGAATCCAAGTAGCAGATGGTTCAGTGATAGAACTGCAGCGGGATGAGGGCAGACTTGCACATCTGCACCACAGCTGAGAGTCAGAGAGAGATGACTAAATCTATCCCTCTCTCTTTCACACCTTTCTCCCTGTCTTCCTCTTCTCATCACCTCTCTCTCTCTCTCTCTCTCTCTTTATCAGTCACATTGTCTATAATGCTCCCTAATGTTTTCCTCCCTCTCTCACACTTTCTCTCTTCTCTTTTCTTCATGTAGAGTGAGCAGGGCTTCTAGGCCAGGTCTGTCTATGAAGGACAGCAGAACTGGGCCAACACCAAAGGAGAGAAAGAAAAACTCACAAGAGATGATAGCCTCTGTACAAATTTAGTCTTGGATTATTTGTTCGCAGCTCAGGCTGATAAAATGAGGTGTGGAGGTGTGGTCTGGACTAACAAAATTTCCAAAAGTCAGGTGCAAAAGGAATTGGGAGAGCACTGTAAAATGACGCATAACAAGGCTATAAAAGCAAACTCCTGGGAGTCCATAGACATTTCCAGTATTTTAACTACACTCACTGATCACTTTATTAGGTACACCTCCTTGTTTCTACTCTCATTGTCTGTTTTATCGGTTCCACTTACCATAGAGAATCCTGTTGTACATTTACATTTACAACATTTAACAGACACCCTTATCCAGAGCGACTTACAACTGGTACAGTCTTATAATTCAAGCAATTGTGGGTCAAGGGTCTTGCTTAAGGACCCAACTGTGGCAGAGGTGGGATCCTAATGTATTAGGATTTGAACCCAGGACCATCAGGTTCTGTTGTAGTTCTACAATTACAGAATGTAGTCCATCTGTATATCTACATACTTTGTTAGTCCCCTTAACCCTCAAAGGATCACCAGAGATCAGGTCCTTATATGGGTGGTGGATCTTTTTCAGCACTGCAGTGACACTTGGTGGTGGTGTGTTAATGTGTGTTGTGCTAGTATGAGCGGATCAAACACAGCAACTCTGCTGGAGGTTTTATACACTGTGTCACTGTGGGACTGAAAATAGTACACCAACCAAAAATGTTTAGCCACCTGCATCCTGTAAACAGCATCCTGTGAGTACATTTACATTTACAGTATTTAGCAGACGCCCTTATCCAGAGCGACTTACAAAAGTGCTTTAAGACATTAGTAACATAATCTTTTCCTAATAATCAGGAATCTAAACAAGAATACACTTTTGAGACTGTTAAGGTTGTGTTGTTTTTTTGTGAAGAGAGAGAAAGAGAAGGGTGAGGGGTTAGTCGAGGTAAGTGCAGAATAAGTGGGTCTTCAAACGGCGTTTGAAGATAGCCAGAGACTCAGCTGTTCGAATGTTGAGGGGAAGTTCATTCCACCCCTTAGAAGCCAAAACAAAGAAGAGTGAAGAGATGAATGCCTTCCTCGTCCCCTGAGAGAGGGGGGACCAATCGGGCAGTGCCAGAGGACCGGAGTCCTGCTTGATGTGTTAGAGAATGACGAACAAAAACTGTGCAACAACAAATGAGCTGCTTCATCTTGATGAGCTTTACATCTACAAGGTGGAGCGATATGGTAGATGTGCCTAATAGAGTGCACAGTGAGTGAACTCAGCGTTTAAAAACTCCAGCAGCACTGCTGTGTCTGACCCACTCACACCAGCACAACACACACTAACAGGCCACCACCACATCGGCATCAGTGTAGTGCTAAGAATGATCCAGCACCCAAATAGTAGCTTGTAAAGTCCCTTATTTCTTCGGCGTTCTATAAAAATAAAGTGTACTTTTCTCAATATTCTACTAAACACAGTGGAACAACGGAATTCGAACTGAATTCATTCCAGAACGCCATTCTCGACCCCCAAATGATTGTCTTTCACACCTATATTCGTATGTAATTAATAAAACAAAGGATTAATGCAGAAAAGGAATATCATACAATAATAATAATAACCATCCCCGTCCAGGGTTGTTCCTGCCCTTGCACCCAGAGTTGCCGGGTGGGCACTGGCAGGCCCGGGACCCCGTGTGGATTAGGAAGATAATGGATGGATGGATAATAATAACCGATAAATGCTTCAAATACATTAAATAAGTGAAAATAAAGTGAAACTAAGCCACTGAGATGAACACTTTATAATTATCACTTATCACTTTATAACTGTGACGCCAAGACTGAGCTTTTGACTGAAATTGTACTCACAGACTGATATAATACACATGATATAATACTATAATATTAACATAATATCATGTAATATGAATAATATGCCTATGATCACTCACTAGTTCAAATTGTTTTTTTTTTTTGCCAATTCTATACTTTATCGGTGCATTCATGTGTTTCGTATTTGGAAGCTCGAACCATTGAGTGTTAGATTTAGGGTGTGTATGTCCACTCTATGTTCTTAAAAATGACAGATTTAAAAAGCAAAATTTAACAACATGTACACAATTTATTTCACAAACTATTAACCATTTCTGGTGGTGCATTCATTTTTAAACTGCAAAGAATTTTTCATCCGTATAGGAAAATGAGTATGGGTATGAGTATTGCAAATGTATGCAAGAGCACTGTGTATGTTGAATTTGGGCCTTCTGAGTTTCCTGCCTTTTATTTATTTCTGCTTTATACAAAAACTTAAGTTATGCACATGCAAGGAAGCGATCAGTGATGCAAAACAACCTTCCTATTAGCTGTGTGAAAAATCCTTGGTTAAAACCAAAACCAAAATATCCTCTCTGTAACCATTTTAAATACTTATTATACTAAGTATATAGATCATTAAATAAACACATTGTGCTAATTGTTGTTTGTTCATCATACTGTATTGGTGGTTCATAAACAATGAAGAAATACTTCTTTTTTTATTTTTGAAGATATGACTAGCTTGTATATATTTTATGTATATGTAAATGTGTGTTGACTCACAGGGAAGGGTCATGCACAAGGTCTTTGAGGTTGATGCCACTGCGATCCTCAGCAAGGTTACGATAACAGCTGTCGCTCACTACAAAACGAGAGAGAATATGTTAAAATATGTGTAATACTTTTATTATAGACATACATAACTCATCCAAAATGAGATCCAGTGCATTAAAACAGTGGTTCCCAAACATTTTTGTAGATAAGAACATTTGAACTCCTCACACTCTTCACACACACAGACCCATAGACATACACATATAGTAGTCCTTGTCAGAACAGAGGGCAAAGAGGTTAACATGTCTTAAACAGAACCAGTCCTGACCGGCCTCTCTCTCTCAAATACAGCCACTTACATGTTCGAATTTTATTTTACTGTCTATTGATGCATTTTTGGCTTCTGTCGTACAAAAGTGTAAGGTCCATTTAGGGTTGGCTCGATACCATTTTTTATGCCCGATACCGATATTGACACCTCTTAAAACCCTGGCGTGGCAAACGTTGCACTCGACTGTTTTACTTTGATCATGCTTGAGCTTAAAATAACTCCACTCGAGTTCCAGCTATTGCCAGCTAGAGTCGTCCAAATTATAGTAAAGCATAAACGTGATAGGAAAAATATCGGATGAAACTATTTTTCCCCACATCTGGTCTCCGATCCAGTGATTTTGCCACATACCGGGAAGATAGCGATATAGAATATCGGATCGGTACAGCCCTTGGTCCATTATACCATCTGTTTAAGTGTTACGGCTTTCCCCTAGGCAGGGTAACAGTACATAACGTTATCAGTACTGAAAATGACCTTAAATTAAGAAAAAGGTTAAGCATGTGTATTACAGTTAAGGCTGTTGACGTGATGGCATTAGGGGTACTGATTGGATACTGTGTAGAAGGGACTGTGGTAGCCTAGCGGTTAAGGTACTGGCCAAGCTGCCACAGTTGGGTCCCTGAGCCACTCCCTTAACCCACAACTGCAAGTCGCGATTGTAAGTCGCTCTGGATAAGGGCGTCTACTAAATGCCGTAAATGTAAATGTAGAAGGACTTGTATTTGTGTTATCAGCGATATTTCGGACACATTATGTATCGTTTGCATGCAGAGTTTTTGTGTAAATACACTTTACATTTATGTTCTGAGAGCCTAAAAAGACAACGTGATCATGCTAACGTTTGGCCAACATCTGTTTTGGTCAGCAACCTGTCTCAGAGTAGATAATGGGGACCTTAAACAGCGCATACCTGTAATAATTTCAGAAATTCCTTCATTTACGGTTGCAATAATATCCATATAAAAAGGGAAGAGTTAAAACAATGTTTGATCTGGAGCTATAATAAAGGATGCACACCATATTGGTATATTATACCAATTATTATTATATTACTGGGATTTTATATCTATACACCCTTTTAATAATTATTTAAGAAATTTAATTCTTAATTCCAGGTCCTTTCCCATTACCTAGTCTCTTGACATTCCTTACCATTATAGCGAATGCACGTTGCATTTGAAGCAGTACGTATTTGTATCACATCACATTATTTGTCGCTTTAAACACGTTTTAGACGACATCAGAATAACGGCATAAAGTGGCCAAGAATATTTATGCGTCATTGAATATGTCAGGTGAATATGAGTGATATAGTGCTGTAATAACATGCTCATTTAATTATGTGTGTGTATATGCAATGCTCTAAGAAGGCATAAGAACCCAGGGAACATCTCTCTGCAGAAACACTGCATGCTGCATTGAAGAACCTCCTTCCTGCAGTATGTCTCATCTCTCCTTTCTCTATTAACTTGTTCGGTTAAATATAACCCACACACTTCTTCTCAAGAAGGTAGAAACCACTGTCAACCAATCACCAAGCACCTTGGAGATCTCTTTCTCTCTCTTTCTCTCTCGCTCTCTCTCTCTCTCTCTGTGTGGGGATTCCTAACAATGTGCCTCTCGACAGCAGTAGTAATTGTTCAGAAGAGAAACGTGGGAGTGCTGATGCTGTGTGTGTGGGTCATGTTTATATTACATTGTGGGGACTAAATATCCCCACAAGGATGAAAAGAGCTGGGATTTTTACCTTGTGAGGACATGTGACCATTTTTTATGGAGAAAACTGCTTGGTTACTAAAAGTGGAACTTTCTTTAGAAAAGATGAAGGAGATAAAAAAATCGCCATTAGGTTACTGTTGTTAACATTGAGGTTAGTTGTAAATGTAATTAACCACGACAATCATTATGTCAGTATATAACTAGTCCCCTCAAGGATAGTAAGACAAATGTGTGTGTACCTGGCATTTGTGGGCACAAATGCCTCTTTAGGAACGGAACACTGGATATTTTTAACCATTTTAAACATTGAGACATTAACAGATTTAATTTCTTAAAGTATGCAACTTTTACATAACATATTTACATATTAAGTCCAAAAGAAAAATTAACTTCTATAATAATAATTTACAAAAATGTTGGAGTGTTCCCATTAACATACGTTTACCAAAGAAGGTGTGTGGGGCCATGTTTATATATCATTTGTGAGCGCTAAATAGAAAGACCTGACATTTTTGCTGGTCCCCACAGGAAATAAAAAGTGCTTCTTTTTTTAACAGAAACTGCAACTTTTATATGAAAAAAAACATTAGGTTTTTAGGTTACAGAAGTTAAGGTTAGGGTTATATGTAGATGTGACATTAAAAAGCTACTGTAATCACTTTGTCAATGGAAAGTACCCGCCAGAATAGTGAGACAAATTTGTGTGTGAGTGTGCACTCCTGCCAGAAGCATTTTTCAAAGGGATATTAATGCCTTTCAAGATACATTGGACACAAGAGACAATGGAGGATAAGACAAAGGCAACAACCTCTATTTACAGTATAAACACTGTAAAGATTCCAAACATGCTTCATAACCCAAAGCAAATTGGTAATATAAAATCTATGTAATCTCCATAATTTGTTACGAGATGTGGTGTGGTATAGGCGTATCCCACGAAGTATGATAATAATGGGGAAATAATATAGAAAAACTGAAAAGAAATTAAAAGTGGAGCGTAAGGCTCCTAAACACAAAAAAAACAAAAGGATGAAAGGGCGCGCCTCCGTTTTGTGTTCCGACTGGGACCAAATGACAAGGCATGGAGGTAGTCCGAACGCCAGAGGGCGAAAGTGAGCTCAATTGTAGTGCGGAAAAGCCATGCCGAGGCGCGTATAATTCAAACGTGCAGCCGGGTGGCTACTCTAGCCAGGGCATGTCTCATTTCGAGATGGCAGCCGACCAGAGTGAGGTTTAAAAGAGCACAGGGGGCAAGCGTGAGCTCGGGCACACAAGTGGCGCGAAGAAGCCAAGCCTGGGCACGTCCCACTCAGGAGGAGCAGCCGGCTGGAGTGAGGCTTGCTGAGCACCGACAACGGAGGAGTGTTAGCTTAGGCAAAAGGAGGAGTGCACGAGTACGGGACATGAGACCCTCAAAGTGCCCCTAACATACTAAATACCTCGGGGGTTCCCCCCATACGCCTCCATCGGCAGTGAAAGCTTCCGGAACTTTACCACTATCCCGGTGGTCGGGCGCGCGTACTGAATAAAGATCGAATGACAATGACCTGGCCCCGAACCCATGAGAAACAGCTGTTCGGAATCAGGTCGTAATTAGGATACTGGATATAACCCGCCTCACCAATAGCTCTGTAATGGCGATCGGCGAGGATGGCCAAACACTCCGGGGCGAAGGTAGGAACCCTAACATAATCCATAAATACGAAACACTGTAATTACATTTTTTTATATAATATAAAACGCTGTCTATAATTTTATACATTGGAACCAGGCCTATACAGTAGAACCAGGCCTATACAGTAGAACCAGGCCTCTTCACCTGAACAATACAAACAATGAATTGTAATTCAATTCAATTCAAATTATCTTTATGTACATTATATTTGTTTGTGCTCATAGTTACATTATATTACTACATGTTTGCGTGACTATATGTGTGTGTCCTACGATGGACTGGCGCCCCGTCTAGGGTTGTTCCTTCCCTTGTGCCCAGAGTTGCCGGGTGGGCACCAGCTTGCCTATGGCCCCGTGTGGATTAAGAGGAAGATAATGAATGAATTAATATATTATATTTTAATGATTATATTATGCATATGTATAATATATCAGTCTATTAGACTGTGGTAGTCTAGTGGATAAGATGCATGACTATGGAGCAAAAGGTTCAGAGTTCAAACCCCATCTCTCTCAAGCTGCCACTGTTGGGTCCTCAAGCAAGGCCCTTAATCCACAATTGCAACTGTAAGAGTATATCAATTGTAAATTGATCTGCTAAATGCTGTAATCGTAAATGTACAGATGTTCATTTCCGACACCCCCAGTCTTGGTGTGCTGACACTGCGTTTGCCTTAAAGGCTATAAAGTTTTACTTTATATTCTTTATTTTCCCTTTATATATTATATTTAGTGGCTTCACTTATTTCACATATTTATTGATTATTATTATTGTATCATGCTTTTAATAATCAAAAACATACAGATACAGGCATAAAAAAACAATAATTTGGGAGTCAGGAACAGATTAACCCTGTTAACATTACTTCTCATGACAAAATGTCATCGTGACCTTGAACAAATCGAAGTTGTGGAACCAATTAAGTTAAATTAAGAGTTTACACTGTATTTAAATGCAGCCACACTATAAACTCTATATGTTTTCCAAGCAAAGCAAAGTTAGAAGTTTTATATAATCTCCTATCACTGTTCATGACCTTCAAACACTCTGTCCTTACTGTAGTGCCAGTGTATATTATATCCACGTTTTCTAACCTCTACACTCTCCAGTTAAAGAAAAACTGTCTGTAGGCTTAAAACAACCTCCAAACATTAATTAATTAATAAATGCATCAATTCACAACAATACACAGGGCGTCAATCCATCGTAGGGCACACACACTCATGCACTATGGCCACTTTAGAAGCACAAATTAACCTAACACACTTCTTTGGAATATGGGGAAAAAACCCATGTAACGTGCACCGTGAAGCTTGCTTCAGAATCTCAAAAAGGTGCATAATAAAATTCACTCATAATAATGTTACTTGATTTCATTTTGTTCAAAAAGAAGTTATTTACATTGTTAAACACAAATTCCAGTGAGGTTTGGAAGCAAAAGTATGTGTGAGTATGTGTATGTCAGGCTTACTAAAATATTCAGACCTTTATTCATTTATATATAATATCATATCCACAAATCGGGGGTGTTGCAAGAAAGTTTGGAAATCACTGCTATAAACACTAAATTTTTAACACTGTATCAATAAATACTGTCTGTTATGTCCACATGCCCTTTATAATCTTACAGTGTCTTCAAAATACTTCCTTCAATCGCTCAACATTAATCTTTCTCTCGCTCTCTCTAGCTCACAAAAATTTGATTTCCATGATATTGCCCATGTTAAAATGGTAAAATAAATAATTCAAGTTACAATAAAACACTTCCCATAATGCCAAGACACACTCTACGATATCCAAACACTATCTAGAATCTCATACTATTCTCTACGGTATCCACACACTATCTATAAACTCCCAACATACCCTGTCAATAATCACACTATACTGTGGTTGCCAAGCAAATAAGGTACTGGACTATAAACCAGAAGGTCCAGGGTTCAAATCCCACTTTAACAAAGGTGGGTCCTTAAGCAAACCCCCTTAACCCACAACTGCTTGGACTGTAAGCTTGTATTGTTTGTAAGTTACTCTGGATAAGGACATCTGCTAAATAACATATACTAATCACAAAAAAATAGGGGATTCTTCAAAATAAAATCATCTATAATAAAATATCCCCTAAATTTTGACAGCAGTGTAAATGTAAATAATTTTAGAACAGTTTATAATGTCTGAATATTCTCTAGTGTCCAAGCACTATCTATAATCTCAAAACATATTAACGTCTTAGTTTCATCACACTACATTGTGGAAACAGTCACAATGTCAGAGAAAGGAAGAACAATAGTAGAGGAAACAAATATTAGAGGGAGTGAAAGTATTCAGGAAAAAGATTTTTAGCTCAGCTTTGAAGATGAAAAAAAAAAACGACGAAGTAGAGTGAATAGATGAATGTAAGGAGTGTAGGGGTAGTAAAATGTTAAGATTTAGAAGAGCGAGAAGAAATGTACCTTTTGGTGAAAAAGCTAAATTTCACTTCAGAAATG
>JAVSBV010165592.1:0-14207 GCA_033117975.1 Parotocinclus spilosoma | reverse complement strand
GTTGTAAAGCTGCTTTGTGACAATTCTGTATTGTAAAAAGCGCTATAGAAATAAATTGACTTGACTTGACTTGACTTGACTTAATAGCAATCATGCATCGGGATCTTCTCTATTCCAGCTACAAACTGAGAGAACTGTGGCGTTTCATTTAATATTGCTGCAGAGACTGCTACCTAACTGCAGGTTTTTATCACAATGTCATTACACACCAAGACAATTCATCTTAAAAAAAAAATTCTAAGCGGGGTAAAGATTGCTTCATTACAAAATGAACAGCCTGTGGAACAAATTGTCCTTGGCAATGTGTGACCAGTATAAGTCCATTTTCTGCCAAAATATATTTTTCATTACAGGAGGAGTCTGCCGGGGACAAAAGGAGGGACGGAATGTAGAAAAGACAGTCGACAAGAGAGAGAGAAGGAATCAGTGAACGACAGGTAGGAGACAAGAAAGGAGAGGGGATTTGCTCACAGCTCACATAAGTGACAAGACTGGGGTGGGTGCTTGAAAAAAGGGGAATGTTCGTAAGCATTAGTAAGGCTGAGTAATAATCATATCAGCAAGTCGAAAATGTCAATAACAGGAACAAAGACTGTAGGGTGTCTACCTGACCCTGTGGCATCACGTCTTTTAGGAGGAACTGCTGCAAAATCTGACTCCGGCACCTGGGTGAGTAGGACCCCTTAACAAATTCTTTTTTTTTTAATCACATCACATCTGCATTAAAGAAGCTTTATAAGCAAATAAACAACATCTCGTAAGATATTTAAACAAACGAATTCAAACATATCAATAATGTGGGTCTGCTTGCTGTTAATTGTGCAATAATTGCAAAAATAAGTTGTGCTGTAATTTTGCTTTTTTGCTGTCTGTGGTATTTCCATGCTCAAAACTTGATTTATCTGACAGTGATAGGTTTTCTTCTCATCACACTGTAGAATGAGTACTATATATTAATACTGAATGTTAATAACTCGTATCTCACTTTAACTCCTGCATGCACATTTGTTTTTCTCAAGAAAAACATAGGACAAGGACAAAGGGCTGCCACAGGGCAGTTATTGCATTTTACTACATGCCCTGAAGGCACCAAATCCCTCTGGAGAATTTGCAGATGTTAGTCAATTATCTTCTGCTATGGAAGATTTACCTAACACAAATGACAAAAATTGAAAAGAACAGCCTTGCGTATGGAGCAGAGAAGAAGAAAAGGAACTACCTTATTTAAAAATAAGGGGAAAAAACCTTTATTATATTACAGTATGGCAAGTATAAAAGCTTATCTGATTATTCATTCACTAGGAGAGTTTCATTTTCAAGCATTGTGCGTAATATTGGTCTTGGAATGTGGTAGGATGTGGCTGTAGACACAATAGGATGAACAAATGACCACAGAAATCCACAGAAATCACCATTATGGGAAACCATGGTCCCATTTGAGCTTTGCTAGAACAACATAACTTGTCAAGTATCTGATAGCTCATTAAAAAAACAGAGAGAGAAGAAACAAGGCTGGGACAGATCTGAAATGAAGGACACTGTGATATTAAAAACTGACATATAAGTAAACATCAGCAGCTCCAGTCAGTAATGGATTCACATTCAGATTCAGGTTAGATTTATTTGTCACATATAGATTTGTAGCCGGTACAAAAATGTACAGTTAAATGAGAAGTGACTGTTCTATAGACTATGCAAGTATTTAAATGACAATTTACAATTACAATATACAAATAACTTATAAATGCTAACAAATAGTTCAAGAGAATAAAGTATAGGATGGTAATATACATCTAAAAATGAATCTAGTGCAAATATTGCATAATATTCTGTAAGAAACAATATAAAGTGGCTATGTGTCTGTGTTTTGAGCAGAATGATCCATATGCATTAAATGTTTAATGTTCAAATATTTTCAAGAGGGGTTGAATCATGTGCTGTATTTGGGATGACAAAATATGTCATTCATAATTTGGTTTTCAATGAAGGGCTTCTCATTTATTGTTATTAAATGCATGCATATGCATATATGTATGACACTGGTCGAGCATTATGTTTCAAAATATAAAGTACGTATATTTTGAGAATAAATTGATTGGCTTTAGACATTATTTATAGCATTTTAAATCCTAGCTCAGCAGCTTCATGAGCCATTATTTTCCTCAAGACTCTCAGACTATTGAACAGATCTTCTGGATGGTCCCTTAGGCTGAATTGCTTATTCCCATTCATCGTTTCCATCCGATGTACAGTGACTACTGACCACAGTCACTTTCAACAATTATTTAAAGAGCATGTCTCTTTCCTGTGCGCTGACATTGCTATCGAATGTAACCTTTATAATCTACAATTACCTGCAAATACAGTCGTTTAAGATCTGCATAGCTCTCTTCCATTTTACTGTGTTTGTCTTGTACACAATTGTCTACTGCCATTCACTTTAGTTTAATTGTACAGTTTTGCATAATTTATAATAGATTTTAAAATAATTAAAACATTTAAATAATAGCAGTGTGTTTAAAAACATTAGTTAAGCACAAAATCTTAATAGTAGTTTTTATTTCCATGCATTGGGAACATTGCATACTGTTTTCCAAATCAAAACATGAAGAGAAATGTATATCATTTTTAACTACTTTACAGAAAATACCAAAAAATGAACATTGGGCTGTTCCAAAAAATAGCAGTATCTGCATTTGTCTTTACTAACTCAAAATATGTACTCGTTTTTAGGATTTAGCATTCCTGTAAATCACTAACCTAATATTTAGTTGAATAACCACAGTTTTTAAGAACTGCTTCAAATCTGTGTTGCATAGAGTCAACCAACTTCTGGCACCTGTTAACTTGTATTCCAGCTCAGAATGCTTTGACTACATGCTACATTTCATTTGCATTTCTTGGTTTTGCCTCAGAAACTGCATCTTTGATGCCACCCCACAAGTTTTATATTGGATTAAAGTCCGGGGATTGGGCTGGCCACTCCATAACCTCAATTATGATGTACTGGAACCAAGATTTTGCTCGTTTACTAGTGTGTCTAGGGTCGTTGTCTTGTTGAAACACCCATTTCAAGGGCATTTCCTCTTCAGCGTAAAGAAACATGACCTGTTCAAGTATTCTGATATATGCAAACTGGTCCATGGTTCCTGGTATGCGGTAAATAGGCCCAGCACCATAGTAAGAGAAACATGCCCATGCCCATGCTTGCACCATCATGCTTCACTGTCTTCAGAGTGTACTGTGGCTTGAATTCACAGTTTGGGGGTCGTCTGACGAACTGTCTGCGGCCCTTGGACCCAAAAAGAACAATTTTACTTTAATCAGTCCACAATATGTTTCTCCATTTCGCTTTAGGCCAGTTAATGTGTTCTTTGGCAAATTGTATCCGCTTCAGTACGTCTTTTTTTTTTAACAGTGGAACTTTGCGGGGACTTCTTGCTAATAGATTAGCTTCACACAGGCGTCTTTTAACTGTCACAGTACTCACAGATAACTTGAGAATGTCTTTGATCATCCTGGAGCTGATCATTGGCTGAGCCTTTGCCATTCTGGCTATTCTTCGATCCATTCGAAGGGTAATGTTCCGTTTTCTTCCACATCTTTCCTCTCCATTTTAAAGCATTGGAGATCATTTTGGCTGAACAGCCTATGATTGTCTGCACTTCTTTTTAAGTTTTACCCTCTCCAATCAACTATTTAATCAAAGCTCGCTGTTCTTCTGAACAATGTCTCGATCGACCCATTTTTCTCAGGCTTTCAAGGAGAAATGCATGTGTAGCATGTGCTGGCTTCACCCTTAAATAAGGGACACCTGATTCACACCTGTTTCCTCACAGAATGATGACCTCACTAATTGAACTCCACACTGCTATTATTTTGAACACACCCCTTTCAATTAATTATGCAAATACACAGACTCAAGAGCATGCATATCATGAATACTGAGTCTGTTGGTTTTGTAAGAATCTACTGCACCAACTGTTACATTGTTTGTCATGTAGTAATATAATTTATACCAACAACAGTGTTTATTTGGTTAGTCATATTGGACTGCTATTATTTTGAATACAACTGTACATTAATGAGAAATAAAAATGAAATGAATTTGATTTTAGCAAATGGCTGGAATGAAACAAAGTGAAAACTTTAAAGGGGTCTGAATACTTTCCGTTCTCACTGTAAGGATGAAGTATGGTTTATCAAATCGATTGAGATGAATTAACCAGTTTAACTGAATGAATGTAGTGCCTTTTATGTGCTGCTGTTGGTGGATAATATAATTTCACTTCTCACAGATTTAATAATTTCAGCAACTGTACCTCAGCAGTAGAAAATATTGTTTGAAACCATGTCTCTAGAGAGATTCTAATCAAACTAGAAACCCTAAGTCACATGCACATGCAATATAATACGCCATTATTTACAATTTGTACAAAATGTAACCATACGTTACAATTCTGATGATGGCGGAAGAGAAGGACATTTCAGAGCTAAAGTACTTCTCAGAAACAACTAAAGATGAGAAACTTGACTAAAATACATTTTTTATGGACAGTCTGCAACATAAGCTAAAAAATACTAATAACAGTTTTTATAGTGACTTTTATGAACTGGTTTGACTGTTCATGACATAAAAGGACACCGTCGAACAAGAGCAGCCGATCTAAACTGTGAACAGATTTAGCATTGGGTTGAAATTTATTCTGTGGTACAATTTCTGGTCTACAGTTAATTCAAGAGTAATGCATTAGAGCTTAGCGCTTTAACATCTTTTAGCATTATGCATCTTAGCACCATGTGGTCGTCTGTAACTGTGCAAGCATGAGGGGACAGGTATCCACCACAGAGAATATGTGAAAGAAGAAGAGCTTTGACCTGTCACAGTTGAAGCCATCAACGTTCTCCTTACACTGGCAGCGTCCTGTGTTGACGTCACACTCCTGTGTGCTTCCGGCAGAGTTACATGAGCAAGGGCTGCAAACAAGGGAGTCAGAGAGACCAGTTACAGCCAAGAATTTATAGACGGTGACTAATGAATCTACAAATATTCCACACCCACAAGCAGCAGTGAGTATCTATTTTAGAATAAGCTCATTCCTGTACAGTATTTCAAATGTCTTGGGCCACCATTCAATAAGATACACCATTGTTTTAGCAATAATCTAATGATCATATAATTATTTCTGTATTATGCCTCTATTAGTATACAAGCAAAAAATACAGCAAATTTGGAGGCAGCATTAAGAATCTAGCAGCAAGTAGTCTGCTAGGTCTACAACTAGGTCATAGTTCAAAATTAATAGAAAGAGGATCCCACAAGAACTGCTGGACAATCTGATACTCTTCATGCTCCATCACTGTCAGTGTGTTTTAGAAGTCTTGGATGATCATACACCTTTCTGAACAGTCAATCTGTGGAACTCTCATCCAGTTTAACCTGCTTCTGTTCACTTATTTTTACCTTTAATTTGCTTTTCCAATGATGCATTTGATTCGTAAAATCAAATCAAATGCTTCTTTTTTTAATCGCTTCATATTTAAACATCCCCCATTTTTTGTGAGCAGTGTATTAAGTGTGAGCTCCTTTTACACTAGAGCAACAGCAGGAATGCCAAGCTAATCCACCTACAGTCCAAAGCTTGGTCTTTTTGAAAATGAAGCAGCCACAAACACTTTTTTTTTTTTAGACGCACAACAGAAATGCGAAAGCACACAAATATTGGAACGGCGATCAATGGGAAAGAATAGCGAATGCAATGTTTACATTTTGGGGTCCAGTCGTCAACAGTGTGTTGTACATGGTCATTATGCCTTTGATAAAACAGCAAATCTATTGCTGGCCTAAGACTTTTGCATCATACTGTATATTATTACTAGGTCAACAAAAAGCCTGAACACTAAACAAGTGTGATAAGTTTTTCAGTTGACACTTGATACAGGTTTTTTGTGGTGGTGATTACAAAGCTATAATGAGCAGAAGGGGAAGGCCAAGATTATTCCATCACAAATATACGTGGCCTTCAGTCAGCCTTTGTTATTTATAAGTCCTTTATTATCTGTCAAGCATTATCGTTTTTTTCCTTTAATTTAAAACCTCGTTGTATTATACACTCACCAATCACCATTATTTGCTACATTCCTTGTTTCTACACTTGCCATGTAAAAGCACTCTGTAGTTCTATAATTACAGACTGTAGTCCATTTAGTTGTTTAAACTGTGTTAGTCCCCTGTACTCTGTTCTCTAAAGATAATGAACTAGAGGAATTACCCAGGTGTCATGTGATCACTGAGACCATGTCCATTTTGTTTTATATACTTAGAAGCATGAACTGATTTTTGCAGAATTTCACACCTGTTATGGCACTGTCTGCAAGATTACTGTATAATCAAAAATAGCCAAAAAAAAAAAAAAAGGAGAATGCGTATAAGCATGATAAGGCATATGCAAATATAAAGTAAGCCTTCTCATAGTCGCTGGTTCATTCACCCACTGAAAGTTTGAGAGTAAGTTTGAGAAAGTACACAAAACTCATGACACTAAGGTATAATAAAAAACACCCGTTTGTAAGCAGTACCTGCAGCCAGCCTCGGTCAGGGAGTGGTATCCAGGCTGGCAGCGATCACACTTGTCTCCCATCACACCTGGTTTGCAGCTGCATCGTCCCGTGTTGTCACACTGAGTACTGAGAGATCCTGGAGAGAGGAAAATACAGAGCAGTGTTAGAAACCAGACAATCCACAGCCCAGTTCTAACTCTGTCTGTCTTTACTTACCGACAGTGTTACAGTTGCAGGGCAGGCAACGCTGGCCTGAACTGTCCCTGTAATAGTTGTCCAGGCAACGCTCACAGTTAGGCCCATCAGTGTTGTCTGCACAGTTACGACAATGGCCTCCGTGGCCTGTGGCACGGTACAGCTCCTGATCAAAGTAGCACTCCCTGCTTTTTCCATTGCAGTTGCATGCTAAAACCAACCCAAAGAGCATCCAAATCAATAATGATGATTAAACATTACTCCAGATGACCATAGACGTCCTTTGAATCTCAGTACAGGAAACCTGGATCATGTATTTCAATTAATCAATCTGATATTTACTGAACCAGAATTAAATTAGACCAATGTTCGATGGGTTTATACATGAATCAATGTGTTTTAGCGATCTGCTCGATGAATTGCAGGATTTGTGCAAGCAAACCCAGGCACCAAATTATGACAGGTCATAACTTTCTAACTTAAGTTACACAACTGTAGGTAATAGCTATAGCAATGTGCAAATAAATCAAGTGATAAATAAAGTACAATGAAAAACCACATACAAAACTTCTTGCTAAATGGCTTTGCCCAAATGGTTTATCAGCATCAACAATATAAAAGTTCCGTCTGTCTTCTTAAATTTAACAATGTTTTTCTTTAGAAATAGTAACGCCTAAAATGCACTGAACTACCAAAGAAGACCAAAGAGTGCTTACTGTCTTGAACAGTTACCTGACCTAAAGCCAGTCAAGCATTTATGGGTGCACTTAAAGACACAGAAGGCCAAGTATTCAGTAATATCACTAATTTTGGAGCGCACACTTGCAACAACAAAATGGGGAACACAGCAAATGGTAATTATACACCTTTTCTATCTTGTAATTGTTATGATGACTTTAGGATTTGTTATTAAGAACAGTATTTTAAAAATATTAAATATAATCTCCCATTCTCAAAGGTATGTTTGGCTTCATACTTTTGGCCCTGACTATAACTAATACATCAACTAAATTAACAATAATAGTAACAGCACATAAACCTGTACCAACAAAAAAACTGCACAGTTAGTTTGCAGTTCACGAGGAGTTGTGTGAGGAAATGGTCTCCAAGTAACAGTATCATTTTTAGACCTTTAATAATGCAGTAATGTGGATGAGGGACTAGCTAGGGTCCCATATCAGGGGAAAGGAGGGGAAGTGGGAGAGAAGGGAAGGGGTGTGGGAGCACTGTGTTCTGGGTTACTTCATGCTCAGATGTACGCATTAGTCATGCATATCAAGGAAATATCTGTCTGTATGGACTGTGGATGAAAAAAAGAAAAGAAAAAAAAAAACAGTAACAAACCTCGTCTGTCCTCACGCTAGGACTACAGCGCATGAGGAGAAAAACAGGATTCAAAGCTAAATTACTTGCATTGAATACTCTGACATGGAATCATAAGGTGATTTAACATCCAGATGTTACTCCCTTTAGTACATCAGCACCATAGATACTGTGCATTAGAGACAAAGCCTCACAAGAATCGAGCTCAATCCGTCAGTGTTATTACAGATATACTAGTAACATTGTGACTTAACAGTGCTTATAGGTCTGTACACTGGTTTAGTTCAGAACTTCTTGTGTGGTCTCTTCCCAGGTCTGTGGTGGCAATGCTGTTAAGATAATCAACTGTGGCTCTGAAGGTCCCGGGGTTCACATTTCAGATCTGCCAAATTGCCACAATTGAGTTCTTGAGCAAGTCCCTTAACCCACAATGACTTGGATTGCACAACTGTATCAGATGCAAGTTGATCTGGATTGAAGTCTTGATAATGATGACGATTGATGAAATCCCCAGTCTCAATACGTATCAGCGTATTTTACCCCTAAAACTATTAGATTTGGTTCACACAGACAGAGACACACACAGACAGAGACACACACAGACAGAGACACACACAGACAGAGACACACACAGACAGACAGACACACACAGACAGACAGACACACACAGACAGACAGACACACAGACACATACATAGACACATACACATACAGAGAGACACACAGAGAGACACACAGAGAGACACACACGCAGAGACACACACGCAGAGACACACACGCAGAGACACACACGCAGAGACACACACAGACAGACAGAGACACACACAGACAGACAGAGACACACACAGACAGACACAGACAGACAGACACACAGACACATACACATACAGAGAGACACACAGAGAGACACACACGCAGAGACACACACACGCAGAGACACACACACGCAGAGACACACACACGCAGAGACACACACACGCAGAGACACACACACACACTTGAATGTTTAACGTTGTATTCTTTGTTTTGTACTCTCTGTATGTTGTCCTTAAGTGACAGAAAGGTGCCTTTGAAATAAAATTTATTATTATTATAAGATACATGAAAGATGGATATGTTTATTTTTTCGTTTTTTCCAAAAAAAACATGATTCCTGCCCTGGGCGAAGGGGGGTATATCCTAACTGACTTGAGAGTGGTCCCCCTGACGCCAGGCTTGTTTTGTTTTGGGGTGTTTAAGTTTTGAATCTACAAAAAAAAGAAAGAAAGAAAGAAAGGGGAAAAAAAAGAAAAAAAAAGCCAGGACCAGAAATTTGTATTGTTCATAAAAATGTAATTAAAATGTTTGTTAATGTGGTTTTTACTTTGAATAAATAAAAAGGAGGGAGAAACCAATTTTAAAAATCCAAAATTCTAGGTTTTTCTATCATCACAAGGACATTAGGTCCTCACAAATATCATTTTCTCAATTCTTTGTATTTCGAAAATGTTACCTGGTTTTAAAAACATATCACGATCAAACTTGGTCCTTAATATCAAAGTACTACACAGGTAGTAGCAAAAAATTACTTTTTATTTACATATATTACATATATTATTCCTAAATGTTAACTTATCTTTGTTTTTAAATTGCTTTCTGTAAGTCTGTAGTTCTTCCAGTAGCGGATGCTGATCTTTCAAGGAGGGGAAGCTCAGTTTCGGCCTACATCATAAAATGTGTTTATTTATACGTAAATTCTACCCTCCGTTCCTTTTAAAAAAAAAAAAAGATCTGTGACCCTGTTGTACCAACAAGGCGTTTTTTTCCATATATATATATATATATGAATTTGACTTGACTGACTGATGGACTGTCTGGATTCTTGGATTGATACTGGATTCTTTGACTCCGCTGATTGAAGTTCTCACATGTCTTATGGTCCTGCACCTTCAGCCAGTTCTGTGAATTCTCCCCAAAGCTAGCGGCTCTGTATTTACATAAGTTCACTCGGATATTTTCTGGACTTTACACTATAAACCTAGCACACGTGATTTTAAACTGTGGGAGAAAACTGGAGCACCTGGAGTAAACCCATGTAATTATGCGGAGGACATGCAAGACCTCAGTTCTGCTAGGTAGCTCTAACTGCTGCACCACCGTGCCTCCCCAGCACAGACATACGGTATTTAATCTACCCACATCTGCCTCCCTCTGGCACCTGAGACATTAAAATGGACTAAAACACTCCAGCCATCTCCTAATCGAAAGCATGACTCATACCTCACATTTGTACCTTGAACCCTTTGTGTAACGTGACTTCCAATGTGCTTTGGAACTCTTCTGATGGTCTGAACCATTCTCTTGCTGTCATTCAGTTAGGACAAAAAAAGCATCGTCGTCCATATGTTCATTTTTACAAACCCTGCTACAGGTGGTTGGGTGGTACAGGGTCAAATTGTCAGCCCACCACCACGGTGCCTTCCGGTCAGGTTCTGCCTCGTTTGTTTAAAGCAAATAGCAGATCTAGAGCAGCTTCCAACTGATTCAATCCAAGCTAATGTGGGTTAAGGGCCAGGACCCAACAAAGGCAGCTTGGCAGATTGGCAATATGTTCCCCTGGTCCTTCTGGTTCCAAGACCTTAACCACAGAGCCACCCTTGATTAGATGTGTCTGAGGGAGACAATGCTAGATGGCCACTGCAACAGCGAACTGCACCCAACCCTGTGATGGACAGGCACCCCATTCAGACCCTGAATATCCTCCTACCCTCCAAATGTTAACCCTAAGGATTAAAGTAATGGCACCTTGCCTATTTTCTCTACATGAAGTCCTAACTGCAGACACAGTTCTTTCAGTTTTAAAATCTTTTCACTATGGCTGGTCCTCCTGTTCGCTCTTCTACCTCGCTTCCCATCATCAAATCTTGGTCAAAAACCTACCTTTTCTCTGAATACTTGGACCCCCTCCCCCATAATTCACTCTCTATTATTCCTATCCCTGTATAAGATTATCCCCACATCCTCCACATTTAACATAGGATGTTTATTTTAGACCATTTCTCCTAAAACACACATCAGCTAAATGCCGTAAATACATTTTTTTAATCGTCACCGTTGATTCTGTCCTGTGTGCAGACATACCTTTGTTTGAGTCACATTCTGGTTCTGGTTGCCCAGGGGCAGACCGTCTCCGTACAAAGATTTGGCCGTCTCATTTATCATCTAAACACAAGCACAAAGCAGGAGTGTGTGAAAAGGCAAATTACTTTAACTGAAATATGCACATAATCCCACAGTTAGGATGCGATGGCTGTTTTTATACACAGCTGCAATTAATTACAACCGTTTCCATGTGGGCCAATCACGGTGCTTCAAATGGAGGGTGATTTAGGATAAACGTTAACTGCGTATGTGCTCACTGGGAGGGAATACACAATGTTAACCCTACTGAAATGACGACTTGCAATACTGTGTAAAGGTCTAGTAAGATTTGTTCTAATATATACTAACAGAATTCACCCAGAAAATACCAAAAATGTGTATGCAGTATTGAAAAAAATCACAAAAAGCTTTTATAGGTTACAGAGGCAAGTATTTAGTGTGAGCTCCCCTTACACTTGAGAAATAGCAGCATCTACGTTCTACGGTCTGATGAGGCTTGATTAGGAACAGTCTGTTTGGAAGGGTAGCAGCCAACAAATGAATCTGACTACTAAATATTAAAGATATTCTAAAGCTCACAAAGATTGGACTGAAGTTCTGATCAGTGACAAATTAAAGTTTAAAATGTTTAGGCCTAGTCACTGACACTGTTATATACACTATGGCTATTTTACCATTGCTGAAACAACAAATCTAATGGAGGCCTAAGACTTTTGCACTTTTCTACTGTATCTCTGTTATTAATCTCACCAGAAAGAAGGACAGAGGCTCTGGATTCAGGTCTGCCACTGCCTGGGAACGAAATAAAAAATGACAAGTTCTGACTCTTACCTGGTGCACGGCCTCTTCCAGTTTCTTCTGTGTATCCTCCATCAGTTTCTCCACCTCTTTGAACATTTCATTTAAAGAAACTTGGCCTAAAGCCATCCGCACCCCCAAGGTGTCACCAAGGTCCACACGACTCCTCTGGTCTGCCTTCAGCAGGCCCATACAGAGGGACAGAAGAGTAAAGAGCAGCATTGCTGTACTGGAGCAGGGAGACTCCTCCAGTCTGTCCTCTGCACTGAGTAAATGGGAACTGGCAAAGAGAAGGAAAAAGAAGAGAAGAAAAAAAACCTTCCTGCCTTCAGAGTGAAGGTCTGTCGTGTTAAAGCAACAGAGCACCATTCCTGTTCTCCTTTAACTTAAAACATCAACAAGACATCGAATGTGCACATATTTCTACATGAAAAACGTCTGATGCTTAAATTTAAAATTAAATAATGGACGTCTGTGGGCCCCAAATTAGATTTGATTTTATAGAATAAACCACACATATTATAATATTATTATGTTATATAATTATAATATTATAATAACCAGACGTGATAAGTCATAAAGTACAAGTGCTTCATTTTGATACTTTTTGGTTTCTGGATCTTACGTTATTATTTCTGTATTTTTTTATTTTATTTTTTTTTACTTTTACATAAATTTCAAAAACCTACGTTTTTTTTTTACGTTTCATTTTCAAAACAGTCTCGCTGCTCTAGATATCATAAGTCTATTTACAAACACGTATCAGAAAACATATTAGCACTTTATACATGTATTTTATTTCATTGCAAACAGTAAGAACCTGAGATATTTTATGTTTTGTCTGGTCAAATTTATTTCATTTCATTTATTAATAAACATCCATTCTTGCATTTCAGGCCTGCAAAACATTCTACAAAACTTGGAGCAAATTGGAGCTAACGTTGAATTACAGAAACGAAATAATAATGTAATTTCAAACAGGTTCTTTTAATCTTAATTTTGTACAAAAGCTTCCAGGAAGGTCTTTGATGAGAAAAGATGGGTAGAGGATCTCCAGTCCGTCAGCAAATGCATTCAAATTAGTCAAATGTTTAAAATCTGGAAGGGATTTGCCTGTTTCTTTCTCTACAGTGCAGAATATCATTAAAGGATTCACAAAATCTGGTAGAATTTCAATGCATAAAATGCAAGCGCCCGACTGAAGACCTGTGATCTCGGATCCCTTAGACAGCACTAAATCAAAAACTGATTATTCATCAGTAGCTGATAGAAGCACACGGTATCACTTTGGGATCACCTCTGTAAAGAACCACAATACGGAGTTACATTCAAAAACTTAAAACCTTACTGTGCAAAAGAGAAGCCTCATGTTAACCATGTCCAGAAGAGGCATGGACCATTACACAGTGCAAACATTTAATATGGTCAGATGAATCAACATTCCAGACCTATTTTTGGAATAAATATGTCCTTGGTAGAGATCATTTACACTTCTGCAATGGCAGCATTAGTACGGAAAAGTGTCTTCACATTTTAGAGCGGCCTTTTCTTTCTTCAAGACGCCACCTTTTCCGGAAACATCTATGCATTTTTCACCAATGCAAATCCAAATGCTGCATACATTACAAAGGCAAGTCTGCTGAAGAAAAGGTACAGGCACTGGACTGGACTTGGTCCTCCCATGTTTTTTTCCTTCTATATTCAGGAATTTTTCCTCGCCACTGTCGCCCTTGGTTTGCTCAATTTAGGATCGGCCTTTTAAGATCATATAATATTGTAAAGCTGCTTTGAGACGATTGTAAAAAGCGCTATAGTAATAAATTTGACTTGACTTTGGACATGACTGGTCTGCCTGCAGTCCTGATCCGTCCCCAACAGAGAATGTGTGGAGGTTTTTGAAATAAAAAATGTAACAACACGACGATATACTGTTTCACATCTTAAGGTGTGTTTGCAGGAAAAATGGGAGGCAATTACACCTTAGGCCAGACTTTTTTAATTGCTTGTTCCTCAGACGTCCCTACTTAAGAATCTACTGAGGAGGGAGGAAAAAAAAATATTAAAAAAATTGTATTTATCAGCACTTTTCAATTTCTCGAGGACTATGTGGAATCAATACAAGGAAAGGAGAAAGAAATTAAAATAATTTTTTATTTAAAAATAAAATGTATTTAACCTACAATTAATTT
>JAVSBV010165581.1:0-14208 GCA_033117975.1 Parotocinclus spilosoma | reverse complement strand
AGAACAACAAACCACATCCAACAGGATTAACTGTGGACGCAAGAGGAAGCTGTCTGAAAGGGATGTCCGGGTGCTAACTCGGATTGTATCCAAAAAACATAAAACCACGGCTGCCCAAATCACGGCAGAATTAACTGTGCACCTCAACTCTCCTGCTATAGCCAAACCTTTGTCTAAAACCAGGTGTTTCAGTTACATTGTCTAACCCCTATATATAAACACTACATAAAATTAAGAAATGTATGATTTATTATTAAAAATGTAAGTTTACATTGCATCTTTCTTTGAGATTATTGGCTGGTTGCAAAGTTTCCTATTATCTTATTAGTTCCTATTATCCTATAATTATCATTACTCAAGTACACGTATACTCCTTGATTGTATTACTGACAAAATATGATAAAAATCAGAGTATTACTGCAACTGTAGGTAAACGCACTTTACTGTGAGACAGGTTCTTGGCCAGTCTGCAACCGTCGTATGTCCTCTCATTTCCGCTGGTCAAGCTAACCATGTTCATGCTGTCAGCAAATCTAATGATGTAGTTAGTGCTGTGCATTTTTACAGTCATGGGTAAGCAGTGTGACAGCAGTGGACATAGAAATGTCATAGAAATTTCCACTGATTCCTGAACTTTACTGCTCTGATGTACTGGGACAAGTTGGTTCTGATCTTAGTTGCTGCCATGTCATTTGATTTGAAGGCAAACCATACTGTGAGACAGCCACTCAGAATATTCTCTAGAGTCCCTCTTTAGAACATGGTTGGGATGGGAGGTGAGAGCTCTTCTTAGTCTGTACAGGAAATAGAAATGCTTCTGGGCTTTGTGGGGGCATGTGGACTGTTGGTCTCTCTGAAGATTTGGGACATTGGACAATATATATTGAAAAAGTTTGAAGAAAGTACTGGCCAATATATCACCATTATGATGAGTCAAATCGAATCTAATGTGAAAAGATCATTCAAATACACATAAAAATCACTTCACATCCACTGTACTTTTAATGTAGTAACATTTTACTCTATGTATGTCAGTACAAATAGGCCACTAATAGTGTCACTGCTTGATTCTTTCTTTCTCATTTCCGCCCAACATAGTTACAGCTCATAAATGGCTCTGACTGACTGGACAAACCTTTATGACAGCCGTTGCCTAATGCTGCTTTCCAGATAGTAAACACTTTATATGTGAAATACTGTTTATTACATTGTGCTCCCAAATATGCAAATTTAAAGTCAAATTTAAATTTAAAGCTTGTAATATGTCCAAAACTTCACCATGAAAATGTTTTAAATTTCAATCAATCAAGCTAGCAGAGAGTGTTTCCTAGTGGGGATTGGAGTCTGAGCTGTTTTGAAGGAGCAAATTGAAGCAGCTGTGGTAACTTCATTTTTGTTTTGTTTCATCAAAAATTGTCCATCATAAGATTTCTTAGTGGGGAGAGCATGCAAACTTCAAACAAACATTGGCCAGATTGTGACTGAAATCCTGGTCTCTGGAGCTGTGATGCAACAGCATGCTTAATTTTATCCTAGTGCATAATAAATATATAACTGCACAGCAGAGGTAGTTATGGCTTCATTGGTGTAATCTCAAACAATTTACCATGGTCTGCCTGACATTTCAGAAATGTAGCCTTTGTAGAAGTGCCACTCCTCACCCCAGTGCCCTGATACTGCTCCAAGCTAACTAATTTTCTTTTTGGTTAAATGGGAGTGAACCCCTATCATATGGAGGATGTAATGACACCCTTTAATAACATAGCAATATTAACTTTACAAATGTTCTCACAGTTTTGATAAATTGAGATATGTATCAGCTACCACTGCATCTAACTATATTAGAATGAATTGTAATGCTTGCTGTGAACCAAGCCTTATTGCGGACATCCGTGACTGAACGCATGAATGTTCTTATGGTTGCAATTATTATGTTTCAATATATTGCACAATATTTGGCCACAAATTATCATTCATTATTCAGTGACCACAGAATTTATGGAATTCTGAAATGGAAAACATATTTAGGTAGCACTGTAGTCTTCAGCTACTAAGTATGATTAAGAATTCAAATCGTTGGTGACCCTAATTCATACTAGTTTTATTACTGGTTTCCAAGAGCATTTCAAGCCAGATTGTATTTCTTCTGCTTGGTATAGGAATAATTTTTAATCTGAAATTCAGATATTTAAACAATCTTTATATTTACATATTTACATAGGTGGGTGAATGGGGGTTCTCCTGGGCTGTAGACCTGCTCGGCAATGGACTAGGCAAATTGTATTATTACTAACTTACACACTTCTGAAATGTTACACTGTATACTCATGCTTAGTGAAATACACTAAAATGTTATACAGTATAAATAATTCTTCACAGTTAGTTATAACAGTAGATACAGAGATTTGCTAAACAAACTGTTTACCCTACCCATATTTCACATCTGTACTTTCCACCTTCCACACAATGGAATTTAATTTTAACATTACATGATCTTTTTTTTAACATCATCAGGGTCTAATGCTTTATGTATCTTTGTTTATTCAATCAATCAAACTTCTTCAATTAAACAACTGCCAAGTCAAATTTCTTACAGGTAAAATCTTACTTGGCTGACAAAAATCACACCTGGATACATAAAATACTACTGGCCTGAAAAGGCAGATTTGAACTTAATTAAAAAATATTTTTTGATCCAATCTACTGCCATATTTATTATCATGAACACATACACAATATAGGCACCCAAAAAATAAAAATAAAACATGGGTATTATTTTGGAGTTTGGCCCCCATCTGCTACAATAGCCTTTGTTCTTTTTACAAGGCTTGGCACTTGATTTTGGATGGCTGTGACATCGGCATCTAATGTTAGACCATAAGCTGTTTTGGTGTTTTAGTTCATTCTCAAGACATCTGATGGAGTTGCGGTCAAGGAACTGTGTAAACCAGCCAATTTTACTCAAAGTTAGGAAACCATGTACATTGCTTAAGGAAAGCAGAGTAGAAAGCTGATGATCTGGCATGTGGTAAGTGGAGACCTATACCTGTGTTATACTGAGAGTTATTGGGGTATTCATTACAACCCACTAGTTGTCCATGGAGAATCCAGAAATGCATGCTTTATATTATGAATGTGTTACAATTTCTATGAGCAGTGTAGAAGACTTTAGTTAATACAAAGTGTGTCCACTTTTGTCAAAACTTTTGTCTATATAATGTGTAATGTTAACTTAATCAGTAATGTCTGTTAGTAAGCCTGTCACTTTCATATCTGTCATGTTTAACACATCAGTATTAGATCAATGCTGGGAATCAACTAAAGCTGAACTATTATAAAATTGTGACAGGGTAGTGTTTATGTATTTGAGCTTTGATACTGATGAAGATATTTAAGAGTTGCATGGATGGCAAATAAAACAATCAATTGGATTCTTGATCAAAACAAATCTCACATCAGTCATATATGAGATAAAGACACTAAAGTGCACTTATATTGAACATATTAGTCGGGAAACGCTGGTAACAAATGAAAAAAGGCTAGGAATAAAGAACAAGCAATTAAAAAGCCTAAATACCCTAACATAATTAAAACATTCTGAAAAAAAAAAACACTGCAGACACTTTACATTATTACATTGATATATAAGAAATTATTGGTTCATTGTAACCACTGGTAGGGGTCATTTGATCAACTTGTTGTACAATTTCTACAGGAGCATAATTAATTTTGTCACTGTAAATCACTGTGACACTTGAGGCCAGATGTTGGCTGTGTTTAACACCCAGACAAAGCACTTAATTATTTTGATGGTAACATGAATATTAAGGTCAAGGTTATGCTTGAAAAGGTTGCATACAGAACCTCAGAACTTCTTTCTATCATATTCTATTCTTCAGGTGTTTCATTCGTGTTGTCATTCTTCCTACAAACATGTCTTAAGATATGCAACAGTACAGGGAAGTTGTTGCAGTTCTTGTTTCAATATTCTCTAAGGAATGTCTTTGTAATGTGTGCATCAGGTGGTTTTGCATTGTCTTCTTGAAGGTTACATGGATGTTGCTAAAAAAGATGATGTCTTGAAGCCAGCATATGTTGCTCTAAGATCTCAATGTACTTGTTTTAGTCTTGGTGATAATAACAGGCTCTATGTTACTTTTTGTCTGATTCATCTGATTACACATTTTCACTGTGTGATGGTCCATCCTAGATGCCTTTAAACCCAGAAAAGCCGATGCCGCTTCTGGAAGTGTTAACATGAGGCTTGTTCTTTGCACAGTAAATTTTAAGTGGCATTTGCAAAAGTTTTAAGAATTAAAAAATAAATGTTCAAGCCTCAGTATCAACTTCAATAAATAATTTGGTCTATGAGACATAAGTGAAGTGATCTGGGTCATTTATGTGTGGAGTCTGCATATCTGCATATGAGTGTTTTTCCTTTTAATTTTTAAATTTTTTACATTTACATAATTTAGCAGATGGCGACTTTAATACAATTAATACAGTCTTACAAGCTGAGCAATTGTGGGCTAAGGGTCTTGCTCAGGAACCCAACTGTGGAAACAACAGAGGTGGAATTTGAACCCTGGACCTTCTGGTCTACAGTCCTCACCACAGAGTGTGTAAGAGTTTACAATGATAGATTTGATCCCTGTCTAGGATTGTTCCTACATCATAGCAACCTATGATGCCTGCTAGGCACCGTCTCACCTGTGACCTTGACCTTAAATGAATTAATTTAATAACTATTTCAGAAAGTATAGATGCTTGGGGTAAACTGAAGGGGTGGCGCTTCTTTGGAGGAGGAGCCAGGAGAAACAAAGTGGTATTAAGACACAGCATATGACAATAAAACTCGATTCCACAACACCAAACACAGCCTCGCCACAGGCAGATTTCAGAAAATATGAGGTGCTTAGGTAACATATGCAACATATAGTGTAGACATTCACATGTAAAATTAGGGCACATGTCCAGGTCTATGGCCTCTAGTCTAATTTAATATTACAACATAATAGAACAGATTCATGAGGGTGTTCTAAATATGTATTACCTGAACTTGAATACTTCTGGAGTAGAGTTGTGCTTGTGCAGGGTGTTTACTCTTTCTCTTCCACCCAAGCTTTCTATTGCAGGTTTGCTTCTGTAGCAAAACTTAATAAAGTTAACCAAATGAATATATCTTATCAAAAGGAATGTAAGCACATCTCAATCAAGTGCCTTTTCATTTGATTTCCCTTTTCAGTATTTTATCGTCTAGTCAGTCACATCGCAAAGCACCTCTAAAATGCTGTTTTAGATTCACAGAAATAGTGACAAAAGACTTGATTTAATCACGGCAGCGTGGCTGAGTGGTTAGCACCTCTGCCTCACAGCACGAAGGTTGCTGGTTCAATCCCACCGTGGAGTGAATTGGGACCTTTCTGTGTGGAGTCTGCATGTTCTCCCTGCGTGGGTTTACTCCGGGTACTCGGTCCAAAGACATGCACGTTAGGTTAACTGGTGTCTCTAAAGTGTCCCTTAATGTATGCATGTGTCGGTGATGTTGGCGCCCCATCTGGGGTTGTTCCTGCCCTTGCGCCCAGAGTTGCTGGGTGGGCACCGGCTGGCATGTGACCCCAAGTGGAATAAGCAGAAAAGATAATGAATGAATAATTTAATCACTTAAAGAGTGGTGCCAGTCAGTGTTTGACTACTTGTAGTTTAAATTGAAAAAACTCCATATTTTACCATTTTAGCTGTCTTTAGTAGTGGTAAAATAAGAGATATTAATAATATATGTAGCATATTTACTTTCTGTACTGTTGCAAAAGGTTTTTGATTTGAGGTTGTACTACCCTTTCCTGATTCTAATCTAAGTGAATTTTTTTTAATACTTATATTAGTTTGTTTCTTAATTTATATTTAATATCGCATCAACATCAATTGCTACACTCACCAATTACTGTAATAAGTACACTTCCTTGTTTCTATTCTAATTTAATCAGTTCCACCTTACAGAGGCACTTTGTTTTTCTTCAGTTGCAGACTGCAGTCCATCTGTTCCTCTCCAGCACTGCTGCTGTAGTTTTTACACACCTCAGCATCCTGTAGGCAGCACACTGTGAACCCTGATGAAGGATTAGAGGATGACTAACACAAATTGTAGCACAACAGATCTGTTGTTTTTGGCTTTACATGTATATGGTGGAGCAATATAATTTAGATATGGATGCATCTAATATAGTGCACAGTGAGTGAACACAGTGTCACTGTAGTGCTGAGAATGAATCACCACCCAGAGAGAATCTGGTCTGTGGTGGTCCTGGCCATTAGAGAACAGATTAAAGGGGACTGACAAAGCATGCATAGAAACAGATGGACTACAGTCTGTAATTCTAGAATTACAAAGTGCTTCTATATTGTATTTCTGTTAGTCAAACAAAGCAATGCGAAAAAGCTGTTAACAATAACTTGGCTTTTGGATGAATTTATCAAATCACACATGCTGCACATTATACTGCATTGTAAAAACTGTGCCCAGTAGAGTTGAAAAATGATTAATGGTTGTGCAGGGCAGGTAGTCAATAAACCATTATAATCTTTCTATCACTATAATCTACAAGACACTGTACTTGAATTGGGAGAGCTGATTTCTTTGCTTTGACGATCCTTGTTCAGGGAATACTAACGCCTGGGTACAGACTGTTAACGTAGATGAGCAATAAATCAATTCCCTCAGTTATTTCAGTCATTGCTTTACTCCACAACAGTTGAGTGTCAGCACATTATGCAAATGTTATTACAAGGCTAAGCACTTTGTCAGGATCCACTGATTAACAATATGTTAAAAATCAGCATGTTTGGGTGAAATTATGATCCTTCACAGGCTCAGTTCAAATGAACACATGGGAGTCATCTCAGTGCTGTGTACTTTCCTTTATTCCCTCAGCACCTGCTGTGTATTATCCACACTTATAAGCCATCCATACTGCATAAAACTAAACTACTTGCTTGAACAAAAATTTACTTGAAGTTTGTTGCTTTTTTCCATCTGAGCTGGAGTGTTTTGATATATGCATGTACAAAGCTGTGACACTTTTCAAATAGACCCAGTGTGTGCTCACATATCACAAATGTGTTAAATCTGCAGTTCTATTCATGAACTCTCCCACATCACCTATCTGTTTTTGTTATTGCAAAACTGAAATCAGAAAAGTGTTTTAATGTGCTTTTATAATGTTGCCCTTCAGCTTTAAACAAATGATGTCAATGTGTTATTCAGCTCAGTTAGGGATGATTCAGTCCTTCTGCAGCACTCTCAGTATCAGTTTTGTATTTTGGTTCTGGCTCGTACAGAGCTTCTGAATAGAAAAAAAAACAAAATACCATGATTACACTTTTCTGGTTCAGGCGAGCATTTCTCGTTTATGAAAGCAATTTTACGTTACTTCTTACAGTAACGGATGGAAAGAAGATTTGTTTAATTTGTTTAATCAAACAGTAAATAAAACAATCTTAAGCAAGAATCTCTCAAGCAGTCGCAATGCTGTATTCTTTTTTTCATGTTTCATTCAATTTCAGAGATATTTTTTTAGATTTTAGGCCAGAATAACAGATTGCTCCATTGTGCCACCTAAAGGTTGATATTGATGCCATAATAAAGTTGAAATTGCTGTCTGAATACTTTGAAAATATGTTGTAAATAACTTTGAGTGCTCTTTATGCAAATCCAAATCAGAAAAAGTACAGTGTGTAAAGTGCAAATAAAAAAAGGAATTTTTTATGATTTATATATAAGAAACTGCATTTTTTAAATGTGTGCTTTACATACGGTCCTATCCTTTTCTCATTTGGGAGCTATGTCCCATTTTAGGGGCTACATCCTTCGGAGGCTATATTTGAAGCGTGATTGTGTCATAGGGGCTGTCCCATTTCGAAGGCACATTGTGCATTGTAATGAAGGATCCAATAAGTGTATCTTTAACCAGCCAACAATTGCATGCTGTAATGCAAACTGGAAATCTGCCACAGAGCCCACGTTCTCATTTTGGAATAGATTTCTCATTTAGAATGTCTATGCAGTCTATGAAGGGCACAACATTGTAGACTACATAGACCACATCCTTCGAAGGATGGTGCCTCAGAAATGTGACGTAGCTGGGGTAGTATTTTAGACCTTTGCCTTTAGGCAAATTTAACCACAATATTTTCATTTTGCAGAAGCTTTTACCCATAGCAACATACAAATGAGCTGAGTATTTGAATATTGCATCCCTTACTCAAGGACCCCAAATTGCAGCTTGACAGAGATCTAAGCTCACAACCAAAATATTAATAGACTTAAGCACTAAGCAGTTTAGAAAAAAAAGTTTTTCATTCTTTGTTGGGTGTTTAAAGTGAACTATATTTACACTCTGTATACCAGTTATTCTACTCGATTCACAAAATTAAACAAATGTTCCTACTTTTATTCAGTCCAGCTGTAAACAACAACATCAAAGTGTTCCAACATTTGCAGTGCATGTCAAAATTTAAATATTTTTCTGACTTCATGGGAAAGAACTTGGTGATAAAATAGCTATGCTTAATGAAGCATGTCAGTCAATATGTGCCACAGATGATTAAAGCAATTAATATTTTTAATTGAGTTCCCAGTTTTAACATTTAATATTAGGCTTGTGCGCAAGGGGTGCTTAATTTAACCTCCAGGCCCATCTTCCAGTGCTTGGTGACTGTCTCCCCTGGCACACTGTAGCTTTTGTTTTGCCTCTTGGCAGAATGTCACAGCTTCCCTCACTAATGTCAGGACTATTATGAAGCACATGAACAAAGTAAGATAGATTATAGAATGTTCTAGAATTCTGTATCAATGTGTATCAGTATGATACATACACCCCACCCACCCCCCACAGGCAGTTATGTTTTTCATAATTTATTGAGAAATTTTTAAGTTGCAATTAAATGTTTACAGTAAATATTGACCTGACCTGCACATCATGTTGGAGAAATATTAGGCCATTTCTATGGCAGAGAACAGCTACAGTTATGAAATGTTTGTTAACCGATTTTTAAATTTTAACCAATTCCTGTGGGTACTTCTGAAAAATTAACTTTACTTTTTAACCATTATTTATTAAAAATGCCTTGTGCTTAGAGTTCCTGTGTTTCTGCATAAGCCACTTTACATTGACATTCAGTTCAGATGGATGCTCTGACATTCTCCTTTAGAATTTGCTGGTACACTGGTACAGTTCAGAATTCATTGTTCCATTACTAATTGGCAAGCTGTCATCATCCAGATGCAACAAAACAGACCAAAACCATGATAATATAACCACCATATTTCACAGATGGGATAGGGTTATTATGATGGGATTTTGTGTTTCTTTTTTCCAGACATAATTCTTTTCACTTAAACCAAAATTATTTTATCTGTTTACAAAATATTTTTTCAATAGCCTTCTACTTTGTCCGCATCTTTAGCATACTTTAGAAGGCATACCTTGATTGTTCAGTGTTCTCCTGATAGTGGACTTGTTAGCATTAGCCAATGTTAGAGAGGCTTTTACTAAGATTAACAACAGGCAATATAGCGTTCCAAAAACTCATAATGCCCCAGTTCCTTTCCAAAAGCTAATTTATTTATATCTTCAGTCAGAGCTAGTTTCTATCTATTTAGCAATGGACATATTTCAAAATATTTCAAAGCAAGTCTGCCACGATGCAGGTAAGGTAATGATAACTTATATCTACAGTATATGTTTTGATTTGATTTGAAAGGCTCTCATTAAGCTAACAAAAACAAAAGCATAAACAAAAATATTATATTTAAACTTCAGAACTTAATCAGATTTCTCCCTTTTTGTGCCATGATACACTCCCACAAACGTTTTGTGAAGATTCATTATTGACTGATCCCTGCTATTTAAATATAACATCTACTCACACCTGATTTTCATCCAATTAATTGAAAACACCTGACTCTACTTTCACGTTTAAACTTACTTCAGCGTCATCATAGAAATTTTAACTGCTAATCCTAGAGGTTTGATACTGTTGCCCTTTACAAACAAGTAGTATTACATTATTTTCTTCAACAAATTTGCAATCACGTATAATGTTTGTTTGTTTATTTGGCTTCTTTAACACCGTTATCAGCATCAGTGGCCATCTTAGCGACACACACGAGGCTATATCCATACAGAATATCTCAAGACTAGTCAAATATATACACACAATTTAAATGAATCAATTAACCTAACACACATGTCTTTGGGAGGAAACTGGAGTACCCGGAGTAAACCCACGCAGACACGGGTAGGATATGCAGACTCCACACAGGGTACCCAGGCCGCTCCACCCTGGGACCTTCTTGCTGTGAGGCAGCGGTGCTACCCAACAAGCCACCGTGCTGCCCTCAAGTGTGATGTTCTTGTCTCATTTGTTTAATTGCATTCTCTTTTAAGACTAGCTTCAAACACCACTGTAAATTTCCATTGCAGCCACTTACAATACCACAAATGCAGTTTTGTGAAAAACTATACTGCTCACACAAATTAGGGGATATTGCAGAACAAAATATCCGATAATATTGTGAGTAGTGTATAAATCGCAAACCTTTTATTTTATGTCATAAAAACTTGTGAAAGCAGTAACAACATATTAAAAACCTATGTTCTAATTAGTGATAGGCACAAACCATGATCCAGTTATAAAAAAAAACCACAACAACTGTCCCCCACTGTCAGAACTAGCTCTACGGAGAGGACAGGAGATGGAGATGCAGAACAATGAGGTTTTTATTGACTGAGACAGACAGCGGTAATGAGCCAAGAGCGTTGGGGGCAAATGGCAGGAGGAGCAATGTGGAGATAACGCTGCTGTAACCAGGGTAGAGCTGGGGCCCTGGATAGGAGACACAGAGCAGAGCACACAACGAGCAAAAGAACAAAACAATATAATAGGGTTTCAGACAGGAAGGGAAACACTGGCGAGGAAAACGCTACACTGACGACTACAGGAGGAGAGGGCTAAACTACGAGGGATGACTCACACATGCACACATAAAGATCTAATGCTAAGGGAAAAAGGAAAGGGGGGGAGGGGGAGAGGGCGCACACAGGGATAAACACAGACTAAATCTAAATCGCACTCAGAAATAAACAACACGCTCAACACTCACCCGACGGAGAAAAACACGGAATAAACTCACTAAAGGCGAATAAAAAAGGCTGTAGGAAGAATATCACAAGGATAACGCTCGGTATGTCAGCAAAACAATACTTTGCACTCGAGCAGCGAAACTGGAAACCTTATAAAGCGTGAGAAAACACCCAGGAATCATGAGCCGCACCTGGTGAGGAGGAAATCTCGCGCTGATTAGAAAGCGGGGCTGAGGGAGCGTGAGAGAGGAAGAGAGTCAGGAACGGGATTTCTAACACCCATATATGTGTGTGAACAAAAACTATTCAGCCATCCATGCATCTGACTATTTATAAAGACTTTTAACATTTGAAGCATAAAGTCTCTCTGAGACTTATTTTTGTGCCTGGTAATTTGAGCAAAAGTGTGTGCTGTGAGGCAATTATTAAACCGCCCAAAGAGTTCACACACAATTGGAAATATTAATAAATTCAGTTTATATGGTTAACATTCTTTGATTTACTGATTTGTTAAAAGATTATGCACCTAGTTCAATTGAATAGAAATTAAATTTAGATTGACGTTAATATAAATAGTTTTGACAAAAATATATAAACATTTTCTATGCTGCCTGAGCTATTTATTAAACTACTAACCATTTAACAGGTTGTATGTAAACATTAAAATGTGAGACTGCAATGGCCTAAATGCTATATTTGATATATTCATCCATTCATTCATTATCTTCTGCTTAATCTGCATGGGGTTACTGGCTAGCCGGTGCCTACCTGGCAACAACCCTGGATGGAACGCCAATCCATCGTAGAGCACACACACAGTCACACACTAAGGGTGACTTTTAGCGTCACCAATTAACATGCATGTCTTTGGGCTGTGGGAGGAAACTGGAGTTCCTGAAGTAAACCTACGCAGACATGGGGAGGACATGCAGACTCCACACAGAACGGGCGCAGATCACTCCACCCTGAGATTGAACCCGGGACCTTCTTGCTGTGAGGCAGCGGTGCTACCCACTGAGCCATCATGCTGCCCCTATATTTTATATATACTGTATCAACATTAGCCTGAGGTCAGCTGGGACTGGACTGGACTGTGGTGGCCTAGTGGTTAAGGTAGTGGACTATAAACCAGAAGGTCCAGGGTTTGAATCCCACCTCTACCACAGTTGAGTCCCTGAGCAAGGCCCTTAACCCACAAATGCTTGGATTGTAAAACTGTATTCATTGTAAGTCGCCCTGCATAAGGGCGTCTGCTAAATAACGTAAATGTAAATGTCAGCTGTGACTTCTTGCCATAGTTGTACCAAAACAAACCTGGAGGAAGACTGTAATTATTTTGACTTGATGACTGATTTAATTTAGGTTGGTTAACAGTGCTTATTGAACAGAACTGGTATAAGAAATAACACTTCAATTAATTAATTTAAAAAAAAATATGAAAAGAATGAAGTGTACCATCTCAGAAATGGTAGAAAATCCATCAGTCTTTTATAACTTTTATTGGGGGTGACTAAATGGGAGAAAACGAGGTCAGTCAAAGGAAGATGATGCTCTAATTCAGTGATGTACACCTGCTTTTTATATTTTACTGTTTTTCTGCTCAGACAATCGCATTGCTTTAGACAGTTTGTTAATAAAATTATGATGGAATGGTATATGTAATATTATGGAATATTATATACAAGGTAATAATACAATACTATATACTGGGTGTCAAAGCAGAAAAACAACAAAAGCAAAAAAGTAATAGTGACTCAATAATTAATGTGCTGAATGTAACGGCAAAATGAATTGCAGGTGAATTGAGACACAGTGACTGGATTATCCAACAGCCAGACAAGACACAAAACTTATAGCACCACTTTCTACACCATCCTCCCCAACAACTGGAAACAAAACAAAACAACCTCAGTTTAAACATTTTACTTTGCAACCGGACACTAGATTTTTATATCATATTTATTTTGATGCCTATTTATTCTACACCCTCATGTGCATGTCCTGTATTTATATACTTATAGTTTTTTCTATTTACTATATAATATGCATCTTGTACTTTGTTTACCATTTTACTTTAAGACTTTTTACTTTTATGCAAACCTTTGTCAAATGTTCCATTCACACAATTTTACTGTGCAAATAGAGAAGCCTCATGTTACCAATGTCCAGAAGTGCCATCCACTTCTCTGGGCTCTGGGGCATCTAGGATGGACACAGTATATCATTGTTAGATAAATCATTATTTCAATAATTTATTTTTCTTTTAGAAAAAATGTACACAGTGTATTCCAAAAATAAGATGTAATTGACCAAGCATACATGGACACACAGAGACACTTTACAGAGACCAATTAACCTAACACATCTTTGCAATGTGAAAGAAAACTAGCTTACTTGGGGGAAAAAAGTCACACATACATAGAAATAACATTCAGACTCCACATGGACAGGAAATTTCTAGAGCCAGTGTGACAACAGGGCTAACCGTGTGCAGTACCTTAACATTCAAGCATAAACTTTGTCTGTGATTTAGTATAATAGCTGATCCAATTTAGCTTTTTGATAGGAGGTGTTGGCGGTCATATTTTGGTTCATTTTTTGTATCTGCCAGCAGGTGACAGGTGTTACAATTTAATGCTGTAGCCAAACTCCTCCTGCTCCCACCAGTACCCATCTGTTTATAGACGAGCTCAGAAGAGCAGGGCTTAAATGCGCAGATGCCTATATGGGTCATGATTCTCAGAAAGGGTACATGCATGAATATGGCTTTGTTAGCTTATGTTTGTGTATGAGACACGCTTTTTTGTTAATTTGATATCTTGATTAGGAGTGCAGTCATATGAGACGTGTCATACAATTCTGTAAAAGACGTACAATTCATCCTGCAATTCATAGAAAATTATGTAATAGACCGGCAACCATCACTCCTAAATCAAGTTCTGCAATGTGGGGGACAAATATTAGTATGGTTAGCACCACTGTCTAGGTACCAGTGGCGGATGCTGGTCTTTCAAGGAGGGGAAGCTCAATTTCGGCCTACATTATAAAATGTGTCGGTTTATTT
>JAVSBV010165580.1:0-28182 GCA_033117975.1 Parotocinclus spilosoma | reverse complement strand
TAATTTTGGGCGGCCGGCCACTCCTGGGAAGGTTCACCACTGTTCCATGTCTTCGCCATTTGTGGATAATGGCTCTCTCTGTGGTTCACTGGATTTCCAAAGCTTTGGAAATGGCTTTATAACCCTTTCCAGACTGATAGATCTCAATTACTTACTTTCTTAATTGTTCCTGAATTTCTTTGGATCTCGGCATGATGTGTAGCTTTTAAGGACCTTTTAGTGGACTTCACTTTGTCAGACAGGTCCTATTTAAGTGATGTCTTGATTAAAAACAGGTGTGCAATAAACAGACCTGGGTGTGGCTAGAGAAAATGTACTCATGATAAACCACAGGTATAGTATGTTTGTACAAAATCACTTTTTCACACAGGGCCATGTAGATTTGGATTTTTTTCTCCCTTAATAATACACACCTCATTTACAAATTGCATTTGTGTTTACTTTTGTTGTCTTTGACTACTATTTAAATTGGTTTGATTTTCCAAAACACTTAAGTGTGACAAACATGCAAAAGATCAGGAAATGAGGAAGGGGGCAAACACTTTTTCACACCACTGTACATGTTAGGCTGCACAACCTTTTCTAATCTTTGTTAGACATTAGACAGGTAAGACATGAGTCTATAATTTAATCAGTTTAAGAGTTTAAGATTCAAAATCAAGATTTTTGTTTTCTTCACTTTGGTCATATTACTGTTACATTGTATTTTGGTATATAACTAATAGTGTAACTAATTAGTGTGTTGTTTTTAAATTCAATTACTAATAGTTCAGTCTTTACTACAGTGATCGTCTGACTGCTAGTTAGCTTTAATACATTGTTTTTCTATAATACTATAGCATTCAACAATTACCCTTCTTTTCCCAGTAAGACTGCTAGTTTGGTTTGTCACCACTTTTATTCAAATTTCTGGTTTCTATGGTGGCTGTGCCACCATACCTCATTGTTACTCTATTAAGTGGGGCCTAATAAAGTGCTGGCTCTCAGATTTCAGTGACAATATCAGTCGCTGTTCAATTTGGTATGACACTAGCCTAATTAAGTTTGACATATCTGACATATTATCAATAAATCTTGTTATTGCAGTTTGCTGATTATTGCAGTAATGAGTTGAATGGCAAAATGATGATTGTGCCCGATAAGGTAATAGAGGTAAATGGACGGTATGTTCATTACAGTGAGTGGGTCTTATTAGAGTATAAATAATTTCCACTAATAGTTTAGTAAAGCAAGGCAGTGGTTATCAAACCAAAACATCCAAGTACCACCTTTGAGTCTCATCATAGAAACCTATGCACCACATACTGTACACATTTGCACACATGGTCATATTTAGCTGGGCATATTTAGCTAGGTCTACAGGTTTATCCTTCAAATGAGCATGTTTTGGTACTCATATGTCTTGTGGTGTTATGCCTTTGTTGCTGATAATATCACAGCCCACAACCCATTGTGATTTTGATTTGACTAATGTCATCATTGCATTGCCTGGACATGGTAAACCGAACTAGCTAGCTATCAGCTATCTAGCCATCAATCTTTTTTTTCCATTTCCAAACTTTGGCATCCATAAGCACTTCTGACACAGTAAGCAAGCAAAATGCGACTGATTATCTAGTTAGGCGGGACTGCAGTTACACACATTGGGTGCTAATGTACATGAGAATGCAGGTTTTTTTGCATGTCTTTACTCAATATGGGCTGTTGTTAAGAAACAATTTGCAATATCATTTATAACATTTGTCATTCGGTCTGTGTATGGTTTTAATATTTTGGCTGGTTGGTGTATATACACTGTATGTTTGATACACAGGTGAATTCTGTTATCATTTAAAGGCAAAATAAACCCATTCCTTGAACCAATGAACTGGAACTGCCATTCTAACATCTGGCTCTACTCACTGAACTACCAATAGTTTAAAATTGATAATTTAAACTCATAATGATAATACATACTAACAAGCATGGTTGTCAAAATGAACATGTTATCAACACTATTATTTGTTAATGTTGGCAGCTTTTTAGTTTTTTGCTTCAGTTAGTGCATCACAAAACACACATATCACTGCAAGATGGCACAACGTGCCAGGTGCAGGAGATAATAGTTTGCACATGCTGTTTCTAATTAAAGCGCCTAATTAAATGAATACTTTGTATTAAAACGGTATCATCCTAGTAATTACTGTCGTGTATTTGTGTTCATTGAATACAAAGTGATAAATAAAATAAAGTAAGCTCACTAGTTTTTGAAAACGGTTTCTTTATTGTCAAACACAGGCAAGAAAAATGTGTAAAGTGACTAACACTTCCATTAATGACCAACAATATCTCCTGATGCCACTCGAAGAGGGAGTGGAAATCACTAGCAAGGGTTTGTATATAAATTGGTGACATTCTGACTGACTAACTGAAAATAAAAGACACTTCTGTGAGGGTTGATGCTACTGCATTTATAAAATGCATTTGTTGTGAATTGTGAGCTTTACACCCTAAACCCATCTTACTCTTTATCTTTTTGAGCAGGCATTCAGCACACATGACAATTGATGTGTATGGCCATTCAGCAAAATTAGTTTCATTAGTAAAACTGAGTGTGTGTTTCTTATCCATTTTTAACTGCATGTTTAGATCTTACCGTTGTAGGTCACATTTACACTTATGCAACTTGATGAATATTAATAGCAGCTCCTGTTTCTCTGCAGTGAAAAGCCAGCTGCTCAAAACAGCAGTTGTCAAGGGCTATGTTTGCAACATGAAAGTTGGATGATGAAACCTAATATAGAGCAGCAGGAGGATTTGGAGGTGTTGGTGACTGGATGGCATGAGATGTAATTTTGATAAATATTAATAATGCTCTTGTCATTAGACATTATACATTTTATTTAATTCATCATAACGTTATATACCACAGTGTTGGTGCAACATAAAAGCTGCATGCTGAATTCATCAGAACTGGTCCTACAGACCTATTGGCAGCATGTACTGTATGCAGCACCCACTGGATCTTGCTGTCATCCTCTCAGAGTCTCTTGTAGTCAGATTAAAAGTCTATGCTATATCAAAGCATTTTACACATGCAGTGTCTACAGAAACTTCTTTGAAGGAAAATCTTAGTCAGTAAGAGGGGGGTGGGGGGGTGTTAGCTCTCAGTTAGGACAGATGAAAGGCAAATATGTCTGTGACTGGATTAATGATAGACATTTGTCCACTGTTGCATTTGGACACAATTTATAAAAGGAAATGTTATTAAAGGCTTTAAGATACGAGCATGAACACTCACAAATTTGGACTTGATTAATTACTAACATAGTATAGCAAGATCACATAGGTGGTAATTGTTTTGATCTAAAGTTGAAGAGTGTTATATAAATTATCCAGTAGCCACACTACAAATACTGTAATTCATAGTATATTTAGGTATTAGGTGTTTCCTAGCTAAAACAAGGTTTGCAATGTGTTAATGTAAAACCATATTATTTTTTAAGATCCATCCACTCCTGATCAACAATATAATAGAGTTGACCAAATTTTTAAGCCTGAACAGAGTTCAAGAAATATTTTTCTCCAGCTAGAATAATACTGAATATAAACAATAGTTAATTTATCTATATGAATCTAAATAGATAAATTGTCATGGAACAATAGAATACTGCAACTCGGTATTATGAAACACAACATCATACTCACAATACGTCTTAGCTGGATTTTAATGTGATCTATTCATTTTCCACACTAGATTAGAACATGGTCTGTGATGACACAAAACATGGTTTTGTGTGTCAAATAAAATTAATCTGCATCAAGATTTAAGCATACAGTAAGCATTTTAGAAGCGTTGAATAGAAAACTGCTCACACAATCTTAAAATTCAAATTATCCTTAACTGGTAATTCCAATTATACTTCTAAAACTTTATTTGCTAATTGTCATTGGATCAAAACATTCAAACTCAGTGAAATATGAACCCACTTCAGAGTCAATTTTAATTTGGTTACTTACAACCCAAAATCAGAAATGCCTTACATAATAAGCATGCCTTACATTTACTTTGGCTTTCATTTAATTGCAAACTGAATGACAGTCAACTTCATGCCTAGGTGTTTTTTGAACTATTAAGTGAGAAGGAATGGCAACATTACGAAATGGTTTATGGTCCCAAATGGAATGGGTCACAGCCCTGAAATGCAGGAAAAATGCAGATTAAGATACATTAATGTACGATGACCAGAAAACAAAATAAAATATCTTTGGTTCATTCTGTATGCAGTGAAATAAAAGTTTAAGTAACTGTAAGAAACATTGCATTAGGATTTTATACCATCCCATCTTTATCTAATTTGGGGATGCATTATGTATGTCCAAAAAAACAGTCGTGATGGCCATATTAGATATAGATAAATATTACTTTAATGTATTAAATGTTTTTATTGATTAACAAATTGATTATCAACACTTGTGAAAATGTGTTTTTATACTTTTTTGATTTTTGTACTTTTTTTTTAACTTAAAATTTATTTAAATTTGCAATCAGCATCAGTGGCCATTCTGGCAACATACAAAAGGTTAGGCCAGACTTTTTTTATTGCTTGTTTCGCGGATCCGCCAACGATCATATTTGAAGATATTTTTTTTTGTATTTCTCGAATCCGCAGCACCAATGGCTAAAATAATTTTTTTTTAAATAAAAACATTATTTTTTAGCTTTTTTCACCCTCTGGTGGAGAGCCAACGGTTTTGTTCTGTTCATTTAATTGTTTTTCAGATTTACTATAATTTAATTGTGGGTTCAATAAATTTAATTTTAAATAAAAATTAATAAATAAAAATAATTAAAAATTAAAAAGTGCTGAAAAATAAAGATTTGTATTTTTTCCTCCCTCCTCAGTAGATTCTTAAGTAGGGACATCCGAGGAACAAGCAATTAAAAAAAGTCTGGCACACTACACACTCTACAATCTACACACTGTTATCTTTAGATCTTTACATCTTAAGGCTTATATATATATATATATATATATATATATATATATATATATATATATATACACACATACATACATACATATACATAGCACGTACCGAAACGATCACGTCAGGATGTGGTCCGATTATATATTATTATCTATATCATCTTCCATCTTCTTTGGGTGGCCTGGATATTAATTAAAGATTAATTAAATAAATACACCCAAAGAAAACACACACAGACACGGGGAGGACATGCAGACTCCACACAGAAAGGACCCAGGCCGCTACACCCGGAAAACCTAGAATCTTTATGATGTAAGGTATGTATGTGGTACTTACTATGTGGTAAAAAATACATTTAAAATAAGGATAACTGGGTTCTAGTAATAAATAAGTGTGTGCCTTTAGGATGTCGAAGGATGATCACATTTTCTGATGTTACTGAGAAACATAACAGAAGTTTACAAAACATGAATGTTTTAAATTATAGTATGACCATGATGCTATTAATTGAACCCCAAGCTAGAATTTTATTTGTGAGCCATCAGGGACTGATTTCTCTGATTTGTACAAGGTGTACTGCCATTACTGTTGTGATGATTATGCTCACAGTCTCACTATGATAGTGCTTATAGTCCTTGCAACAATGTCTTTCGGCTAACACTCTTGCTTTCTCACACAATCTCTCATTGACAATTATGTTTTGGTTGATGTGGTTCAATAAGCTTATTTATACTTCAAAAATAACAGCAATCATATAAGCACACCACAAGATTGTCTAAAAATTACCTTGCAATGTCAATGAACTTGTTCCCATAACATAATAGGGCATAATAGGGAGCCTTGTGAGCTCCATGGCCTCAGATTTTCTAGGCTAGCTGTTCTTGTAAAGTTGTTCAATTAAAAGTTTCATGCTGCACATGCCATCAGTGATTGTTAATAGATTCTCTGCTCTTAATCAATAACTTACTATATTTTCTCTTATCTCTCCGAGCTTATGTTCTGGTACCAGTTCCAGCTTCACACACTAAAATGTCCCTCCACTTTAGCAATATTTCTTTTTTAGAAAATGACGACCCCATCCATCCATTATCAGCTGGTGCCCACCCTGCAAGTCTGGGCACAAGGGCCATCACACAGTGAAAACGTGTATTATGGTCAGATAAATCAGTATTCCAGGTCTTTTTTAGAAAATGACGACCCCATCCATCCATTATCAGCCGGTGCCCACCCTGCAAGTCTGCGCACAAGGCCAGGAACCACCCTAGTCGGGCACCAATTGATCGTAGGGCACGGACACAGTCACACACCAAGGGCCACTTTTAGAGACATCAATTAACCTAACCCCTCATGTATTGGACTGTGGGAGGAAACAAGAGTACCAGGAGTAAAACCCCTCATATAGGGAGGACATGCAGACTCCACACAAAAAGTACCCAGGCGGCTCCACTTTGGGATTGAACCCTGGAATTCTTTTTGTGATGCAGCAGTGCTAACCACAGAGCCACCCACCGTGCTGCCCAAATGGACGATTCCATAAAATCTTAAAACGTTTGCAGCATAGACAATGGGAATGGGACAAAAGAAACAACAAATCCTCATTATCCTCTGTGGCAAAACATATTTTAAGCGTGGTGAAAATGAATGGCAGCATTACAAAGTGAAAAATACTTTATATACCACCACAATATTTTTTTAATGTTGGAAGCTTAAAATACAGGAATTTATTAACAAACAAAATGAAGTTGACCAGACAAAACATGAAATACCTCTGGTTCACACTGTCTGCAATAAAATAAAAGTAGAAGTAATTAATATATTAACTCCAAAATAAACCGGATTACATAGAACCCAATTTCTACACAGAAAATGTATCCTCTGCAGGACAATCTTTTGCATATTAAACAATATATTTTAAACATATTTGATTAATTTACTTAGTCATGTAAAAATGATAGGTATGTATAGTCTCCAATGTTATAGTTTATAATTCTCATTACTTGTAAGGCCAGACTTTTTTAATTGCTTGTTCCTCGGATGTCCCTACTTAAGAATCTACTGAGGAGGGAAGAAGAAATAAAAATACATTTTTATATAAAAAATAAAATTGATTTAACCTACAATTAAATTCAAATGAATCTGGAAAAAAATTAAATGAACAGAACAAAACCGTTGGCGGAAAAAGCTAAAGAACATTTTTTTCAACCATTGGTACTGCGGCGGATCCGAGAAATGCCAAAAACTATATATATATTGTAGCCTAATGGCTACATAGGAGTACTCTGAAGGGTTACACTGAAGTACTGACAGAAGTCTAATCACCCACTTTCACCTAAATATCTTTATCTCTGTTACAAAGGTATTGATTCTAGTGCAAGAAGCAATGTTTAGTCAAAGTTGCACCCAAATAATCAATGGTTTTATGTGGTACAGATAACCAATGTGGCCAAGTCCATCCTATTCCATTGTTGTACAGTTTAAATTCCTCTGTTTTGGTCTACCCACATGGGTAAACTGATTATGTCTTTGACCTGTACATGCTTTTAATCTGTGTGTGTACCATTTGTTGACGCCTTTCCACACCATTCAATTACTTTTTTCACTACAAGAACATTGGGTCTGTTGATGTCTTTTAATAACCACTGAGTCTCTTCTTAAAGACACTGTGTTGCCATGTTTTAATCTGTACAGTGGCACAGGAAAGAGAGATAAAGAGACCCCAGGATACCTCATTACGCAGCTACCACACTGAGTTCCTGGCATCATGTGGATAAAATGACCTTATTAATGTTCCATCCAATGAGGAGTTCTACATATCCTTCACTTGCTGCTAGGCTTGATTTAAAAAAGAATCTAAAAAATATAAAGCATATTTACAGATCCATCTGATAATAGTGAGTGATTGACAATAAATGATTGGCAAACCTTCTCAAAAGTCTCTTTCTTTATTTTAGCCATTTTATTCAATATTAAAATCATTTATTTTTATATTTAAATCAGTAAATGTGTTTTGCTGCTAGAGCTCTGTGACATTTATTTCAGCTCTGATGCGTGTTGTTGTTAAGGTTATATATTAAAGTAATTACATTTACTCTATTATTCTTGTCATCTGCAGAGGCAGCATGTGCTCTTCATAATAGCCAGCATCATTTTGATGGTTTTGCCATTAAACTGTCATAACTTCGCATCACCATTTTTAACTGACTGGCCATAACATCTTTATGGACCAAAGTTGTGCTTGGCTTAGTTCAGTTTGCCATATTAACATAAAAATGAAAGATTTCTCCTAAGACTCAGAGAAAACCAGCCTTCAGTTAGCCTGTATGAATTGTAGCCTCAGTTCCCTGTTCTTAGCTGACAGGAGTGGCCGGTGTGGGACTGCAGTAGCCTAGTGGTTAAGGTACTGGACTCTAGACCTGATGGTTCAGGGATCAGATCCCTCCTCTGCCAAGCTGCAACAGTTCGGTCCTTAAGCAAAATCCTTAACCCACCATTGAATGAATTGTAAGACTGTAAGAGTTGTAAGTCGCTCTGGATAAGGGCGTCTGCTAAATGCTGTAAATGTTAACGTAAATGTCTTATGCTGCTTTCACTTGTCTCCTTGACTCCTCAAGCTTGTGCAGAATGTGATGCTATCTCATTAAGTTTTTAGAGTCCAAAGGTTGATGTAGAATTAAATTAAATCTAAAATTCTACAATCGCATTTACACACTTTATAGTGTTACAAACAGGAAGTCATTTCAACTTGGCCAAAGGGCTACGTGAAAATCTGAGAATGGAATAGGTGAAAACATAAAAATGTTACAAACGCATTTGGGCGCTATACTTAACTGGTGTTTACTATATTCAGACATGGTCCATTTTAGTACAACAGGAGACAATTATGGCTGCACATTTCAGCCTTGCTTGATGAAGACATGTAAAAGTCGATTTTGCCAAGTAAGGATAGAAATAAGGTAAATATTTTCTGTGTATGGTTTAGAATGGCAAATAAAAAATACTGCCTGTCAAATAAAATAAAGTCTGTCACAGTAGCTGGCTTGTTTGGACCCAGGGCAGAGTGATACTGTCTTTGCCATGTGGGAGCACTAAACAGAAAACTAGTTTTTATGGAAGCCACAGGGAAGAAGAACCTTCCCCTGGAATTATTGAATATATTTGATATATTGCAAAAAAAGTGAGGTGTTCATATCACAGAAGGAATGAGTGTTTTGTGTAATTGTGAGTAAGAATCTGGTGTCTCAAAATTACTAATCGTGCAATCACTCACCTGCAACGCTGATCAGCACAAGTGAATGTGCACATGCAGAAAGCTTTAGCTGCATTTGCAGACAATACCCCAAAATAAACCAAATGATCTCCAAACTCTAAATGTAGCACAGTCTTCATTGATGATGTCATGTGCGTAAGTCCTTGAAGGTAAAAACTATCTTGAATGAATGTAGGTGTGAGGGTGTAGGTGTTTGTGTATGCCCCAAGGGTATATGTAGGGAGTCATAAAAGCTCCAGAAACTGATCAAGTGAATTCATGAGTGAAAGTTCAAAACCTTCTAAGCTAACACATTATCTAGTGTACTGAGAATAGCTGAGCATTTGAGATTAAAAATAAACAGTCTAGCAAGCTAGATTCTACCAAGAAATTGGTTCTCAATTGTTCCCTGATTAGACTTCATGTGTCCACACTGAAGCATATAAACAAATCTCCCTCTAATAGGTTTGGCATGTCTTAGTGTTGGCCTGTGACATAACGTATAGTTTAAATACTGGCACCACTGTCTTTCTCATCCATTGCACATGGAAGCAACAGTGTACTTACCGAAAATGAAGTCAGAAGATTTCTCAAAAAGTAGAAATCTGAAGAGAGCTGGTTATCAAAACACCCCTTGACCCACACCAAGCACTCATTTTAACTAAAACACATTATGCTCATTTACAATGAGGCCCTCTAGTGGATCGGAGGAAACATCCACTGGCAAGACAAGGGTGCTTTTACATGATAAGCATATCCCTGCTTTACTCACCACTTGGCTGGAGGTGGTGTTTATGTCATCAGTGTGCACATACTCACCAGCTTAAAAAAAAACGATTTGTGTATTCATGCATTTCTCATTAATTCAAAAGAAAGCTCTGGCTGTGGCTGCATGACATGAAAAAATTAAAGTGGGTTTGTAAGGCATTATTGTATTAAAAAGGTTACATGGGCGGGGGCTAATAATCCCAGCTCACTTCTGATGAGTCGCTATGCTGTGCTATCACTCAAGTGGAATTATAGAGCTCTGGTACTGTAAAACAATGAGAATAAGTTTCTCCTACATATCTGTCAAACTGAGCTATATCGTGCACTCCAGTCCAATCTAAACTTGCCTAAACTTCGGGAAGGTCAGTAAAAAGTAGGTCAAAGTTTGAGTTGGTTGAACTTTGTGCGCAATGAGAGGGCATCAAATCAGAGCAGGGAAACTGTGGCAGAGCGGCAAAACTGAGCTTAGCAAAGCACAGTGGCAGAGAGAAACAATACTGCTCTCTCCAAAGACGTTTTGCCACTTATCATGAAAATTACTTGCCATCTCCAATGTATCTCCATCGGACAGCAACGATACAGGTTCTGTTGTGTTACAACGAATGCAAAGTAAATGCTATTCACAAGCTTTTGGTAATGTGTGTGCTTTCTAACATAATCTCTCAAAATATTTATTTGCTATGATTAATAAATAAAAGTTTTAAGTCTGTGCAGTTCTTTTTTATCACTACCTGCCAATGTTGACAACATAGCAATGATTGAAGTTGACTTGAGTGAAATTAACACATGTTTAACATGTAACATGTCCTACAAAGGAGATACATGCAGAAAAAAAAACTATTTAAGGACACCAAGTTGGAAAAGGTTACAAAAACATCTCTAAAGTGTATGGACTTTACTAATTCACAGTCAGACAGATGTAGGATGTAGGTGTAATAATGTAGGTAATTCAAGACTATTGTCATCCTTCCCAGTACCGTCTTTCAACAAAGGTTACTCGAAGTGGACAGTGAGTAATATTCTGCAAAGGAACATAGGGTAACTTTTAAGCTCCTACAGGCCTCTCTCATATTGGCTAATGTCAATATTTATGAGTCCACCATCAGGAGATCACCAAACATCAACATGGAATGCAATTCTTCAAACATAAATATTGCTGCCTTGCTAAAGTAATTCTACTTTATTCTAAAAATAAAGTTATTGTTTTGGAAGGGATACAATTCCTGACCTTAATCCAATAGATATTTTGTGGAAGTGAGCAGATTATGTGAAGAAGCCCACCAACATTTCACAGTTGAAGAGTTTCTAATTGAATGATTAGACCAAAATCTATCCAAGCCAAGCTGTGCAGGATTGAACAGTTACTGGGAATAATTTAGTTACCTTTATTGCTGCACAAGTGGGTCACAACAACTTAGTTTAAGTGGGTTCTGTTTAGATACATGTAGAATGTGTGTGGATATCTGATGTTTTAGGTCATTATATAGAAAATATAGAAAACTCAAAAGAGTTCTTTAGATCTTTCAAAAGATATTGTGTTATGTAACTATCTCCATTTGTTCAAGCCAGACACATTGAAATGTTTCTTTGTGCTGGAAACCTACTGTTTGGTTGAATGGGCTTATCATGCTTAGCAGCAGTGCTAAAAATAGCATATATGTAGTTTGCAACTTGTTGATTTTCATGGCTGATCATTTTTTATCAGTGTCCATCTTTCTTCTGCATAACAACAGCATTTTTCTTATTTAGTTTAGTAGTTGTTTTATGTAGTTTTAAACAACTTTTGTAACCTTATGTTTTTATTATTATTATTATCATTATTTATTCCTTTTCTGTTCTGCATCCCCATTCCCATGGTTATGGTTATATATATATATATATATATATATATATATATATATATGTAAGTATGTATTTATCTGTTTAGATTATCTGTAAAACTTGTACATATCATTTAGAGTGTATTTCTTACACATTGTGTTAAGTGCCAATAATGAAATAAAATGTTATGGAAATTAAATGTAGAAAGTAAAAATGCCTGATACTTTTAAATGATCCTTTGTAAATTAGACTTTTACCCTGAATTCCATATATATATGTGTGTCTTACGGCATCTACTTTTTCTTCCCAGCTAGACATGGAGTGACAGCTGCAGCATCACACTGAGCCCCCGGGCTGTGAAATGAAATGATCCTCACTATAGTTTTCTCTGTTTACTTCTAGTGGTGGCTCCTGACAATTCAGCTTACTCTCCAAGAGATTTTTTTGCAGATCTAAATATTAGCTTGTTTGTACTAAGCGTGCTAATACTCTAGTGGTTAATTATCATGTTTACAATTCTGATACCACAGCTTGCTGTTTACAGTGAGCATATTGACGAGAACCAAATGTAAATATACAAGAGGACATAAAAGTGCTTCCCCTGCTGCCCTACAAAAAGGCTCTCATAGGTGTTGGTGGCAAAGGTTCCATGAGGGCATGAAAACACTGCAAAAAGGCCCTGGATGGCCCAGACAGACCACTAGTAGAGAGGATCATTTGATTTGAACAAGTACAAGCTGCTCCCACAGTTTTTGTCTGCCATCCAGACAGGTGGCAACTTCAGTACATACGCCGCTTGTCCAGACAATTTCCAGGCACTTAGGAATAGGAAATTTTGTTGAATTGGAAAATAGGAGCTTGAGAGGTTCAAGTATGGAGTCTTTGTGGTGATTGCTTCAATCTTTGCCTTTACTGTGTAGCAACACAATATCCAAGGATCTGTATGCAGGTCGGGATGCACTATACTATATTCCTCTGTATGCCTCAATGTCCAAGCACATCTCATATTGTATCCAGGCTAGAGGTGGCACAACAGGGTACTAGGGTTGTTTAGTTTTTACCCAATAAACATATCCTTTTGCTGTAATATTGTAATCCCTTACATATACATTCATTACATTCACACATATAACAATTCATTTGAGCCCCACAACTCTTTGGTATGTTATTGTTTTGTCACTGAGTATATACACAAACAGTGAGCATAATATATGCCCTAATATTTGTGAACAGTGTAGGCAACAAGGCGTTTGTAGTCATAACATATATCATCACTGTATATTATATGTCCATATTACTCAGCACTGTCACACCTGACTGCGCAGGGGTGCCTTGACTGTGCACACCTGTCCCGGATCAGCGAGGACTATTTATATTCCTTGTTACATTTTATGATTTGTACTTTGTTTTATTTTCGACACAGGTGAGGTAGGATCTTCCATCTTGTTTCCAGCCCTTTGATCGTGCCCACCTGTTGTCCGTTATGTTTTGTTCTGTTTTACGTTCAGTTTATTCCGTTTCAATAAACCAGGTTTTTCGCACACCTCGCATTTGCCTCCGACTCCTTCACCGTTCGTGACAAAAAGCTTCGCCGCTAAGGAGGCAGTCGTGCGGAGCCAGATCTGGCCTTGACCCGGGGGGGGTTCTGGAGAAGCGAGCGGCCGTTCGCAGGGGGCTGAGTGCGGGGCGTCCCCCCGCCGAGATAGCCAAGCGACGGCCGGGGTCGCCGCGGTTCCTCCTGGGCTCGTGCTTTTGATCGGGGGGGATCCCACCGACCCGTGCGGTCCGAGCGCAGTGCGTCCCACCACGGACAGGATAGCGCAGATCTCAATGTGGTAAGTTCTGGCTAGGAGGGGCTCCCCATCTCCTCATCCTCGCGCCGGGAATTACTGCTTGCTGCCGTCTGGGTCTACTGCCTCCGAGATTAGCCGGTTCCGAATTGATGGACCCCTCCTGCCACGCTGATGACATCACCACCCTGGATCGCGGTTGGCAGTACGTCGTGGGAGTCTCCGGACCGTCGCCACTTCAGGGGCGCCCCCCTTTCGGAGCAGGCAGGATAATGTGCCTTCGGGCCCCTGTGCCCCCCTCCCGCATCCCGACCAGTGCGGCGTTGATTGTCTCCGCCCTGCATGGCTTTTTTTTTGACGGGGGGGAGGGGGTTTACTGTCACGCTTGACTGCGCAGGCGTGAATTGATTGTGCACACCTGTCCCAGATCAGCGAGGACTATCTATAAGCTTCGACCGCGTTCATGCGGTGTGAAGCTTTCCTTGTTACATTTTATGATTTGTACTTCTTTTTTATTTTCGACACAGGTGAGGTAGGATCTTCCATTGTTGTTTCCAGTCCTATGATTCTGCCCACCTGTTTTCCGTTATGTTTTTTGTTCTGTTTTATGTTGAGTTTATTCCGTTTCAATAAACCTGGTTTTTCCCGCACGTTGTGTTTGCCTCCGACTCCTTCACGGTTCGTGACAAGCACACTGCCATAAGGCAGTAGAAATGTGTGGAGTGACAGTTCATTCTTTTTAATCTACCTGTCTGATGGACTAGTGTAGGTGTGGGAAATAAAGTATACATGCTGACTGCAGTGTGCAAACTGTATAGGGCTATACGACTGCTTTCAGGAGCTATTGGTCTAGAAAAGGATGTCAAAAAAGCTCCTGTAGATGTATTGTGTGGGAACATGCTTGTCTCAAACCGTTTGTCCAAATAGTATATATGAACCGAGTGCATATAGTCTGAGTTCTTGCATCATTAGACAATATGTGCGCCTATATGACAACCCACACTTGCCTCAGTTTGCAAGCTAAAATATAAACACACAAATGCTGCAGAATATGTCAGCCTGTAAAGCAAGGACCATTAAATATTATTAAGTGTTAATGCTGATACATTTGGGAAGTTTGATACAATTTTTGGGTGTTAGTTGTAGGGATGTTTCCCACAAGCATGAACACAATATGTGTAATATGAGTGTTCAGAGTGGTTCTGTCATAGAGTTGTCATGGTTTTCTAGTTCATATCTTCATTTAAATAACTCCTAGTATGCATTAAATACTAAGATGTACTGGCATAGAAATAAAAAAAACAACACATAATGTTTGAGGTATTTGCTGCAAAGCTCTTCGTTTGTATGCATAGCATGAAAAATACAGTTAAAAGGCCTAAAAGCCCACCAAGCTAATTTGATTCAGTGGTTCAAAAAGCTGATTCAAAAGCCACAAAAATACAGACAGTTGCAGTCACTTCCCAGGGAATATTAAGATTTTCCTTCATAACCATTGCTAGTGCTAAACAAACATCAAAATATAGGGTTGTACAGTGGTGTTTGAATGTTTGCAAACTCTTTTGAATGTTCTATATTACTTCAGATTTTCCTAACAGTAGATAAAGAAAATCCTCTTAAGCAAACAAATGAAATATTAAACAAAAATATTAATTAGAAATATTATTCTTGGTCATTTATTGATTAAATTTAGTGTTATTTATTAGCATTTCCATACTGTCCTAACCTTTCCATATGACCCAAATCAGTAAAAGTTGGGACAGTATAGACAATGGAAATAAGAAAACTTAGTGAAAATTAATTCAGTTTGTTCAAATAATTATATTCCTGCAATTTAAGCTTGCAAAACATTACAAAAAAAGTTTGCGCAGTAAAGCATTTACCACTTTGTAATGTTGCCATTCCTTTTCACAGCACTTAAAAGACATTTTGGCACAATGTGTTTCAGGTCCCATTCTTCCTGCAAACACATTTTAAGATGTGCAACAATACAAGGCGTACATTTTTCGTTTTAAAATTCTCCACACATTCTCTTTTTTGGACAGACCAGGACTGCAGGCAGGCCAATTCATTACCTGTACCCTCTTCTTCTGCAGCCATGCCTTTTTTGTATTGTTTTTTGTATTGGGTTTTGTATTGTCTTGTTGAATTATGCATTCATGTCCCTGGAAAATATGAAGGCAGCACATATAGATCCCAATGTAATTATTTGCATTATCTGCAAAGCCATTCATAAATAAATATCTGTGTGCATGCTAAAGCCAAGATTACCTAAATTGTAATATACCATTTTCTGGCAATAGAGCAGAGGTGGACATTATCTTCAAATAAGCCGAACAGGTGAGTTGGGTGTTTTAGCTACTTAATGTTTTACCTGCCATGGCATAAGTGATCCTACTTTGTTAACATCTGTACTCATAGGATTTATGGATTATTTTCAGACACATTACGCAGAAACTTAAGCTATGTAAGATAGAAAAACATTGTACTCTTTTTTTCATGCTACATTTGTCATTTGTAGTTGTATTTCTGGGCCCTTGATCTGTATATTGATTACATACCATAATTTAAAGTTATGACTATGTTTTAAAAAATATTGTGCATTAACAATTAAATGTATCATGTTGTTAATTACAAGTATATTTTGCATTTTAGAGTCTCCACAAATCATTTAGTGTGTGAGGCATTTAGATCCAGGGTTGCCAGTCCCACACTCTTATGTAAATAAGCTCAAAAGAGATTATTTACATTTATTTATTATTACTGAAATAAAATCCATCTTCCTCATGTTGAGGTACAGTTTTAGTGTTAGTCCTAATCCAGTCCTTCTTCAGTGCTCACAGGATGGTGTGTACACTATGCAGGTGGCTGGATATTTTTGTTAGGATAATTTTGTTATCCTATTTTCAGACCAGTAATGACAATGAGGTGTTTAAAAGCTCCAGCAGCACAGCTGTGAATCTATTGGTAACAGCACACCACACACTAACACATCACCACATCAGTGTCACTGCAATGCTAAAAATAATTCACCACCTAAACAGTAGCTAATCTGTGGTTGTCCTCTGGTGGTCCAGTGGGACTACAGTCTGTAACTGTAAAACTACAAAAAATGATAATTAAAACAGTGTTTTTCTGTAACGCATTACCGTGAAATATTTTGTAATCACATTACAGTTATTAACTTAATAAAAACTTACGTTACTTACGTTATCTGTGTAACTCACGTTCCGCTATTAAAAATATTATTTTTTAAAAAGCATAAGCAGTCTTTTGCGTAATTTGTGCACGTACTAACTTCTTGACACAGCTGTTGGTTCACGTCAGTCAACACGTCAGTTGGTCACGTGACTGACTGAGCACAGTGTAGCTACGATGGCGGAGGATGAGACTGGCTGTTTCCACAAGTGGAGATATTCTCATTATTTTGAATTTGCTAAACGCAAAGAGAAAAACATTACTGTGAAGTGTAAGTTATGTCCAAGCCAAAAGCATCTCTCAACTGCTGCGAACTCGACGAGCAATCTGTCAAAGCATTTAATCAGGGTGCATGCTAAAACAAAACACGTGGCTAAAGACCCATGTACTGAAGGAGAGAGTGCCCCAGTATCAGCCAAACAAGCTTAACTGGATTTTCATTTAGTGCCAGGACTAAAGGTAACTCAGGGAGAAATTAAGAGACTTGTTGCAAGATACATAGTTGAGGAAATGCTCCCATTGTCTACTGTAGAATCACCGTCATTTAGGCAAATACTGAACAAGATACCAGTCATAGGCAAAAGTGTACTGCCATCAGACCGGAAAACATTGCTATTTGGACATGTGTTTTAATAGAATGTTGTCTGAGCTCAAGAAAACACTTGAAGGCTTAGAGTATGCTTATACCACCGCAGATATATGGGTATGCCGCAATAAAAGCTTCCTTGGGATGACAGCTCATTGGATAACCCCAAGTACTTTTTGCCGTGGAAAGGCTGCCCTAGCCTGTAAAAGTATTAAGGGGAGGCATACATATGATGTCCTGGCCAGTAAAATCGAACAGGTCTATTCCTCATACAAGCTGTCACATAAAGTCACTACAACTGTAACTGACAATGGTTCTAATTTTATCAAAGCCATTAGAATGCATGAATTTGCTCCAAATGCAGTTTCAGATTCTGATGAGAAGTTCGGGGATGAAGAGGTGATATTTACAGATGTTGGCCAGGTGCTCTCTCCTGATTCAGAAGGGCAGGTGGGAGATGTGCTTTCCTCAGCCTTCGCATGAAGTAGAGACGCTGTTCGGCTGTCTTGATTATGGTGCTGGTGTTGAGGGACCAGGTGAAATATTCTGCAAGGAACTCCACAGTACAGCCGTCGGTGTTTAGTGGAGAGTGATCTCACTCTGTCCTTCTGAAGTCAACAACCATCTCCTTGGCCTTGTCTACGTTGGTTCTACACCAATCCGTTAACCGTGGGGCCACAGTGCTCAGTGTGGTGGTGCTGGAGCTGTTACATCCGATCCGGACTGAGGTCTCCCAGTCAAGAAGTCTTCTCCTAACTGTATCTTTTAAAGAACACTAAACTGATATAGTGGATCAAAATGTTTGATGCTCTTTTCTTTGTGATACTATGTGCATCATTTGTATAAATACAACTGGGCATGTTGGTTTTTCACTGAGTGTGTTTACATACACTTAATCTGAGAATTGCAGAAAATCTACATTTGTCAGTACTCCGATCAACGAGTAGGCTATACATGCACTTGAGTAATCAGATAATGGGAGACCTCAGGTTTTAGATGAGTTAGATTTGTACTTTAAAACCAATAATATTACAGAAATATGTTACCTAAACTTGCAGAAATAACAAAAGTATTCATAAGCAGAGGTTTTATAAAGGTCCTTGCATAAAAAAGTAACAAAAAAAGACGCAACAGTGAAATAATCACAAGAAAGGGTTTATTTACAAAGGGGTAATAGGAAAAATAATCAGGGAGATTAGGGTTGGGTGTTAATTCTCCACAGTGATGACGATGATCAGGTCAGACTGGAGGAGCTGATTAAGCCGTGCTCTCACTAATGGACTGGCCATGTGGAGCTGTAGAAGAAGAAAGATCAGAGGTTTACCAAGCTTTGTCTTTATATAACAGGCCAGATTTGCCCTTGAAAGCTCTACAAAGGTTAACAGAGATTAAAGTAGTTAAATACCTACCACTGGCTTTTGCTCACTCAAGTGAAGAACCTGTCATACTGTGAAAGTAATGAGCAGATCATGTCAGTCCAGTAAAACAGAGCAAATGCACACATCTAAGAATGAAACACAAGGACAATAAGGAGGTTCTTACATGCTGAATCAGAGTCTCTATGATCTTCTGTTGGTCCTTCATGTCTGTAACCATGTTCATTAAGCAGTCATCCGGGGTCCTCACGATGGTGGGACCAAACACGATGGACAGATTGTATGCGTCCATCTGTAAAAGGTAACACTAGTAAGCAAAACATCTGTCACATTTTCCAGATAAACATTTTATAGCTTGGAAAAGACACTCACCTTGTTTTTATCAGAATTTTCAGCCACTAGTTTAAGGTGTGCAGAGAGGAATCGGAGGGTCTCATAATGGCATTCTGGCAACTCAAGAAGCTGAAACAGAAAGACACGGCACCAAACATGTACAATGATTACCTTAACTTTTGGTGGTTGTTTACTAATTATTGTCCAGGAAGAGACTTACCAGCTGCTTCAGTGCCTCAAGCCTCTCGGTTTGGTCCTCTGTTCTTGCTGCTTTGATGAATTCAGCATATTTATCTACAAGAAAAAAGAGGATTTTTACAAACAGACCCAGTATCACATGTAAAGGTGATTAGTATCACGACTATTTCATTGTTTCATACCGTTAGTGAACAGAGGCTCAGGAAGCATCCGGAAAAAGGACTTTAGTAAACTGCTGATGGCATTCAAGTCCTGCCATTTCTGCACAAAAAAACATCAGTTGTATAATATTCATAAACAAATAGATCGCAGTCAAATGAACAGATATATATGTGTTGTGACACTCACATCCTCCTGAGTATTGATCTCGTTCCCTTTGTCCAGTTGTGCCTGAAGGTTGGAGATGGCAGCGTTGCTTCCTGGCACTCTGTAAATGCCAACGCTATCCAGGCCTCTCTCCTCAATCAGTTTGCAGCACACCTCAACGATCAGTGGCACAAGCTAACACGCAAAAAAAGGTTGTTTCAAGATTAAACTTATGTTCTGGTATTTAGCTAACAGGATTGAATTATTGATTTGACATACAGGTCTTACTCTGTTAGTGAGTGCAGGAGGACAATCGGCCAATCTTGCGCCGAAAGTCACTCTAGGAGCACCCTTCCTCTTCCAGAATGGGACTCTGGGCTTCTTCAGAAGCTTTCTCTTATCCTTCTGAAGGCTCGTTTGATCTTGACAACATCAAATGATGAATGAGAATGGAGCAGTTAAGTGAAAATGTACAAAAAAGGGCTGATCTGCATATAGAGACACATCTCTGAGCAGATATCTTCAATTATCCTGGGAAGACTTACCTTTGTGGAGGGTGCTCAGGAGATTGTTGTACTCCACAATTTTGCAATCGATCAGGTCTTTTATTGTGGACAGTACATTCTAACAAACAAACAGAGGAATATATCAACTTTTGGATCATCTTGGCCAAAAACAGTTGATTGGATTAAAACTGTCTGCTGAAAACACATTCTTACCTCCTCATCGAGGTTTCTGCTGGTCTGAATGGCTTGGATCCAGGAGAGCATGTCATCCTGGTCCTGAGCCTGCAGCAGGTACTTGCAGTCCGCTGTGGTCACCCGCAGAACGTTCTTCCTCTTTGTATCGCTGTAGGAGATGTCAATCAAGCAGTTATTGGTGCTGACTGACAGAGGCTCCTTCAGCATCTGGAGGTTTGGACGTAGCACCTCCTGCTTGTTCTTATATAGGTAGAGGAAGTGACCACGGAGGACAGCATACATCTGCTTCCATGCCTGTTTCTTGCCAGCATGCTGTGAAATAAGAAAGGAAGGCAATTAGTTAATCCAATGTTACAATCAACCAGATAAATGTACCTGAGGGTATTCATTATTCAGTTGAAATATAACCTTGTCTGAGCTCAGCTGGCAGATATTCAGGATTCCCTGTTTTGTAATGTCACTAAGGACATCTTCTGAGAACTGATTCACGTCCTAAACACACATAAACACACAGTTGGTATCCCACTAACAAGATGTTGTGGTTTAAGTTTCCATCTTCCATTCACACTGGTTAATTTGTTTGAATTTGATTAAATTAATAGCAGATTATAACATTTCTATTCTAAGCATGCATAAAACTACATTACCATTAAAAGAAAGTTGATTTGTAGATTAAAGAGTGAGCAAACACCCACAAACACATGTTAAATCCACTTATATTAATGAAATAAAATGTTTTTGCTCACCATCCTCAGTCCTCTCAGAGCATCGTTGATGCGCTTCATCAAAATCCTGTACAACGAGGTAACCGATGTGTTACCCGCCATCGTTTTCCAATCGTTTTCGCTATCACAAGTCACTCACTGTTCACGTCAGCAGCCAAACTACACATGGAACTTGACGCATTTCAGCATAGAATTTTATGGAATCGTGGAATCATATTGTGATTGTGACATCACCTGCCATTGTGACATCAGCATTTAGGTAGACCATGTGACACAAGCTTGAGCAGACTAATGAAGCACCAGATAGATATCATTAAACTGAATGATATTAATGGCAAAAACCAAGTTTTACAGGTGTTAAATAAATAAAATAATAAATATAAAAAATATTTTCTTTTCTTTAGTGGTCTCTGTCCTGTACTAGCCCTGTAGGGAAATATTGTTCTTCAGAAACACAAGTTACACAATTAAAAAAAAAGCAGCTTAAAACAAAGCTGAATAAAACATATAATTTTAATTATTATATTATATTATATTATATTATATTATATTATATTATATTATATTATATTATATTATATTATATTTTTTTAATTAAATTATCCTGAAATGTCTAATTCAGCTTTGTTTTAAGCTGTTTTGTTTAAAATTGTATATATATATATTGCAGTTTTCAGCCACAACCATCAATAATAGTGTTTAATTCAAGCACACAGCCATGAAATCATAGAATCCTTGGCAATGGTGAAGAACATTGGTTTTACTGGAGCACTCAGTGATTTTCATCATTGCACTGTCGTAGGATGGCATTCAGTCTGTCAAATTTCCAAAGCTAAACATCTGCTATTCTAATTGCAGCTCTGTTTTGAAACACATTACACTAAGTTGTTCTCTATTGAATGTACACACCTGAGACCTGAACTATGCTAATAACCACGCCCAAAGAGCACTGACTGGAGAAACAAATAACTGTAGCTCAACATTAGAGTTCTGTTTTGTGGTGCTAAGCTACCTTGTTTTGTATCTAAAATAAAATGTGCTTCACATATACTTAACTTGATCTCAAGTAATGATGTTGAGAAATGGCTAACGGCAAACAGTGAGTCCAGAATAGTCTACGGAAGTGTCATTGGGAAGTGCTCAGCTGTTTGGATAAAAGCCAGTCGCTTATCTATAGCCTCAGAGCTAGTTGAGGAATTAACCAAAAGAAAGCTCATCATACCCACTGCAACAAGATGGAACTCATCCTATGATGCCCTATCCCACATTACTGAGATACCAGTCAGAGCAAAGGCCTTCCATCTTGAGTCAGGATTACTTTTTTATATTTGAAGAAGATATTTCTTACAGTGCAGAGAGTGAAGTAATGGAGTACCTGGAATCAGCTGAATAAAAGATTAATGTTTTTAACCACTTCCCCAGAATAAAGAAAATCTTATTGAAATACAACACTGTTACACCATCAAGTGCACCTGTGGAACGGCTTTTTAGTCTAAGCAGTCTTGTGCTGACCCCAAGGAGAAACAGACTTTCCTCTATCCAATTTAAGAAACTTCTGTTACTGAGATACAACCACTATTTTAGAGATGAGTGATCAAAAACTTATTTCTCAACAGTGTTTTTTGACAATTTTTTCTAAATATTGATTCAGTTCCAAAAAAAGATTCAGTTCTTTAAAAAGAGCCATGTGAACATTTCGTTAACTTTTTTAACTTATTAAAACTTATTAATTAAAGATTATATGTTTTTTTTTTTAATGAAATGCATATACTTGCTTTCCCACATACTCAAAATGTAGGGTTTTGTTTTAATGAACCACTGAAGAAGCTTTTATTGGACTATTGTTTTGTATTTGTATTGGCCTGTAGTTTTCTATTTAGGCAGTCATTTGTAATGAGGTTTGACAAGAGACCCTTGAACATTTCGTAAAACCTTTCTAATTTATGAAAATTATTATTTGTTCATTTACTTCATATCCTTGCTTTTCCACATACTTGAAATGTATGGTTTTGTTTTAATAGACCATAGAAAAATGCTATTGGACTATAGTGTTCTGTTTAAAAATGTGTACTTGTACAGACAGTTTTAAGAATAGTTAAATTAATTTGATAAATGTTTAATACTGCACCTGCTGCTAAATTTGGTTTCTTAATTAACCAAAATGAAACATAAATCCTACGGTCTATGAATCTTTAATTCACATAGATTTTAGAATGTAACTTAAAAGTAATGTAATAAGGAATGACATTTTCCAGAAAGTAATCTAATTACAATTTTATTCAAGTAATTGTATTGAGTAAGATATTACTTTTTTTGAGTAACTTACCAAACACTGCTGATCAAATGGACAATAAGTGTAGAAACAGAGTGTACCTAATAAAGTGATGAGTGCGTGCTCATAAAAGCTAAACAAGTAATTATTTGCAAATTAAAAACATCTTGTGTGGACCCAAAACTTGCACGGAAAAATGAGCTCAGTAATAAAAAAATATTTAATATAGTAATAATAATGTTATGAACATATAATCTATAAACAGAGGTCCAGCCCTGGTAAGATACAAATAAATGTTTATTATATGTTTTGGAATGGCCAAGTCAGAGTCCTTGATAGAGCTGGCGTTGTATGAACCTCCAGAAAGCATTTGGTAACGCTATTGCTGCTAAAATAATATTCACATGAAGGATATATATGTGAATTAAATATTGTCTCTAAAAATATTACAGACCACCTTGTGGTCTACACTAAAGTCTAGACAGGTTTGACAGACCTGGGGCAAGACATGTTTGCCTTGAACCATGCTGGAGCGTGATTGACTCCCCTCTTCACTTCCTCTCTAGCTTGCCTGACACTGGCTTCCCTGAAAAGCGCTCGGGCACGCTTTCATCATCATGATAAGTGCTCGCACAGCACAACTGACTTCATGGTTGAACTTATGTGATTAGGTAGTCACCTACGTTTGTGCCGATTTTTGTGTTTTGCTCGCACTGACACACAACCCTCTCATAGGCCTTTTAATAAATGTATTGATTTGATACATTGGTTTTCTTTCCTTTTGTGCTGCAAGCCATATTTTTAAGGAGGCAGCCAACCACTGTTTTCCACACTCAGGTGTGATTTGTGATCCGACTATATGCCAAAGTAAATTGGAATTATCAGCCTCTGGTATCTGACCACTTTGTATCTGACAGACCTCTCTGCACCAGAGATGGGGATTGACTGTGACTCAGCAGTGGAAAGCTGAACCACATAACTTTGCATTTAAAAGGTATTCAGCATTGTGTTTTTTTGTTTTTATTGATTTATAAAGTAACAGGTGAACTCTGATCATGCTTATATTGTCCACATATATGGCTTTTTAAAAAAGGAAATTATTTAGAAAGGTCCTTTATTTCTATAATAATCATAATATATAATAATATTTGTGTGAGAAAGGTTTCTCTCAGATCTATCATTGCCCTTCCCTGGCTCTTATAGAAAATGAAAATATTTTCCAAATCATCAAATGCAAATAAGTGATTTTATTAACTCAAACAATGTAAATGTTGTAAGAAGAGAGAAACAAGAGAGAAGAAAAGAGAGATCAGAATATACTTTGTGTCCTCATGGGACTGACACATGTACAGGTTTTTCTATGAGTGCACCATCATGCATCTCTTCCTCCACCAGCTCTTCATCATGTCCTCTTCATCATGTTCACCACCAGGGCACCATGATGCTCTTCTACAACAAGTACACCATCATGTTCTTCTACCTCGACCAGGTCACCACTATGCCTTTCTTTCATCACCAGGGCATGCATCCATCATGATGCTCTTTGACAAAAAGCACACAATGATTCTCTTCTTCCTTCAGCTGGTCCCCATCATGCCCTTTCTTACACAATCAGCCATCATGATGTCCTGTGATCTATCATGATCTTCTGCCAGCAAAAGGCCACCATCACACTTTTTTTGTGAGTGCATCATCACGCTCTTCTTCCTGCACCAACTCTTCATCATACCCATCTGTCAACACCAGGACACCATCATGCTCTTCATTATCCACCAGCTCTTCATTGTGCCCTTCTGTCAATACCAAGGCGCCATAACGCTCTTTTCTGAGAGCAACATTACACTCTTTTTCCACCACCAGTTCTCCATCGTCTCCTTCTCTCACCAACAGACCACCATCATGCTCTTCTTACTTTGCCAGCTATATGCCAACTCTTTCCATGCCCTTTCACCACCACCAGAGCAGCTTCTTCATCAAGTGCACCATCCTGCACTTCCTCCACCAGCTCTCTGTTGAGGCCAATGTTCTTCACTGGTTACCCGTCCCCCTGCGAATACAGTTTAAAATTTTGCTTCGGGAATACAAATCCCTTAATGGTCTGGCCTCAAGCTATTTAACACAACTTTTGCATTCTTATAACCCAAGCCGAACACTCAGGTCTTCTGACACTGGTCTCCTGGAGGTCCCAAAATACAAATTGGTCACTGCCGGTGGCAGATCATTCAGCGTAATGGCCCCAAAACTGTGGAATGCCCTTCCTCAATGTCTCAGACTCTGTTATTCATACACTTCCTTCAAGTCTCAGCTTAAAACCCATATTTTCTCTTATAACTTCCTTCCCGCCACCCTCCCATAGAGGGTTCTTTTTTTTTTTGAAAAGGTGTTATATAAATAAAACTTGTTATTATTATTATTATTATTAATATTATTATTATTCCTACACCAGCTCTCTGTTGGGACCTTCTAACACCACTAGGGCTCCATCACACTTTTCTTTCTCCACAATCATTTTCCATCATGCCCTTGTCCTGCCAACATGGTATCATGTTGTTATGAAGAGAATGTCTCTTCTTCATTCACCAGTTCTTCATCACACTTTTCTGTGACCAACATAACACTATCACTCTTCTTCCACCACCAGCTCTCCATTATTCCCATATTTCACCAGAATCTATCACCACACCTGTGGTAGAACCGGAGGCATGCAGAGAGAGTAAAGCATGGATGGAGATGTCACAGCATGTGTTTAACCACTCAGATATAATCTGCATCATTCTCTCCCTGCTGTCTCTTCAGTCTGTCACTGTCAGCTCTTGGCTTGATGGGTGCCTCTGTATGGAGAACTGGGTGATCCTCAGGAGCCACACCCAACCTATTCAGGGCATGGCCATGAATCCTCTCCATTTGCTTTCAGTTAGTAATAAAGTCCTACTCAACTGGCCTGAGACTCATGTCCTATGTAGGATTTTTTCGGGCTAATTCCGAATATTACACATTGGTATCTGGGACCGCTAAAGACAGCGTAAGAACTTTGTTTTTAGTTAATCCAGCTTTGAACCAGCCAGAGCTATCTACATAGCACACATTGGCAATGGCGATTCCAGGGCTAAAATAGAAACATTTGTAGAATTAATTTATGAAGAACTACTTGGGGTTGAATATGAGGATGTATTACTTTAAACTGTTGATGAAGCAATTTGTTGTTCCCTGTGTTTTCTTAGATCACATTGAGCTTTCAGGCACACATGCATGTGGTCTTCACCATTTTTAATCTAAGTGAGGGCATCCAGCTTCACCTGCTTCATCAGTTTCATCTCTCTCTTTGTAGCAGCATGACAGTGTCTTAACCTGCCCTGCCAACTATTTCTTCAAATAAAAATGTAAACAACCTGAAAAACAGTAAAGACTGTGTCAATATAGTATGCAGAATTAGAGAGAAATCTACGTTTCCCATAATACATGGCAAAGAAGACTTGTGCCGAGGGAATAATTTTGGCATGAGTGAGCACTCAACACAGGTTACAACTTATTTTACTACAATATTTCATTAAGGGATACTTTATTTTGAAATGCAGGATGTTACTGTGGTGGAATCTGAGTGAATCTGTGATCAAAGTGTTCATAATCTGAAATTGAGACTGGACTACAGTGACTGGTGGACTCCCTAATGTAGGGCAAGTCATTCGTTTTGAAGGTGTTCTATTTCTGCAGGGTGGTCTCTTACTCTGCATTTCTGCATATTGTTATGTAAATCCTTCCATGGTATTGAGCTTTGTTCAGGTAACCTGAATCCTAAATACATTCATCAGTGACTGTATGTTCCTGAACAGGTACTTAGTCAAGGTTGTTTTTGTTTTAGGTAACTTTTTGTCAGCTATCCCATTTTTCTAGGGCTCTGTAGTACAGTATCTCCTATGGTAAGCAACTAAACATGGTTCTTACTAAACAAGGTCCAAAGACAAATGTGATTATGACTTAGCAATTATGTAAGTGTGAATATTTTCAGGCATTTGATGTGTAAGGACGTCAAGTGAAGTTTTTGATGTCATGTTCAGTATCAGCAAGATACTGAGGCTCCCTAGAGTCTTCCTGGTATTACTTCTATTGACAGAGATTGTGTTTATTATTTTTTTAATCAGCTTTCTATTTAAAAGATTGTATATCAAAAAGTGAACACCTGGAAATGATTTGTATGTCATGTTATCTTTTAAACTAGTATAAAACTCTTTTGGATTACCTCATGATGGCATGTCATATTCAAAGCTTAAATGCAAAAAAGATGTGAGAATAATAGATGATGCTTCAAAAATATCTCCGTAGTCAAAATAGTCTATTTAAACTTGCATAAATTTCCAGTTTGAAAAGCAACAAAGGCAGGGAGAGTGATGGCAGAGGACAGACATTTGAACACCTAATGTAAGTTGACATTTTCCAGTCAGTCTGTTGCCTTTGTGTGAAATTTAATTTCTGTCAGTAAGCATCTCTTTATCTGCCGTGACTGACAGGAGACTGTTCGGATGTGTGCGGGTGGAAGCAGCATATAAATCTGTCTCTACTTCAGATGCTATAGAGCGTTCTTCAAATGTTACAGCTAATGATACGGCTATTACATTAATTCATTATTAAAAATTGCATTAATTATACAGTAAAACTATGTATATATTTAGAAGTGCTCCTGTTTGTTGAGCATGTATACACACACGCACACACACATGTACATGATTTATTTATATATGTATAATAATATATAATATTATATATATATATATATATATATATATATATATATGTGTGTGTGTGTCTGTGTGTATGTATGTTTGTATGTGTGTGTGTGTGTGTGTGTGTGTGTGTGTGTGTGTGTGTGTGTGTGTGTGTGTGTGTGTGTGTGTGT
>JAVSBV010165563.1:0-14210 GCA_033117975.1 Parotocinclus spilosoma | reverse complement strand
GAAAGGACCCAAGCCGCCCCCACCTGGGATTGAACCCGGGACCTTCTTGTTGTGAGGCAAGCGGTGCTACCCACCGATCCACCGTGCTTGATGTTAGTTTGTTCACCACCATGTAAATAATATCTAATACTGACTTGCACAAATTAGTCCCAACGTGTCAAATTATACTGGCAATAAATGAATATGTTTGGCTTACTCATCATATGATGATGCTCACAAATATCAGGGGATATTTCAAAATAAATACAAATGTGATCCCACAAGAACTGCTCGACAATGATCCTGTCCATGCCCCATCAGTGTTAGTGTTTTGGCATTCTGTGGCCATACACCCTACTAAACAGTCAATATGTGCCACTCATCCAGTTTGATATACTTCTGTTCACCCCCATGAATATATAATTTGCTACTCAATCATGATAATTGAGTTTGGATCTCATTGGTGTAATCGAACAACTTTCTTTGCCTTTTTATTTGCTTTTCTGATTAGCTTGTTTAATGAAATAAACTTAAATGCCTTTTTTAAAATCTCTTCATATTCAATTTGAAATATCCCATATTTATTATGAGCAGTGTATAAGGTTTAAAACTGAATCACTTCTGCAAGTGACAGTGGCTTTCCCCTCCACTCTCTTCCTTATTCCATTCCTCGTGTCACATTGTACAGACAATAACACCTTGCACACTTCCTCTTACAGTTCTCTCTCATTAGAAACTAGACTTAAACTCAGTGCATTCCATAGTGCCAACAGAATAGACCTGTCATTGGTCAGTTACCATTGCTAGTAAGGTAAAACATTTTTCCTAAAAAAATTAATAAAAATAAATAAATAAAAAAAAATAAAATCTTTTGTTGGTTGGAGTGTTATTTCAATGACGTTGACTGAAATGGACTTTGACTGGACACAAACAATCACAGTAGTTTAGATACTTTGCAGTGTGTTTTATCTCAAACAATAACACTCATTAAATGAAACTGAAAGCATGTAGTTCTGTACAGTACTGTACAATACAGCAACTCTTACCCTTCTACCTTTACCAAAAAATAAACAAGAGTTTAGTGTACCATGTATTATGCCTTTTAAGACGGCGATTCTCTTTTTTGTCATCAGGCATCACAAGGGTTAGTATACTAGTGTTCTGTCATTCAGATTCAAATTAAGTATATAACGTATATAAGACACGAAAGAAAGACAGTTTTTATTTCCTGTTTCAAGTCGTAAGACCTAGTTTGTTAAAGCGAACGGATGTTGCTCTGACATACGGAAGATACAATTGGTTCCCTTTTTTTTACAGCACGTCTTGATGCCTAATCAATATCCATAATCCTTTAATATTTTAATCAAGTATTGGATAGTGGAAATTATGGACTACAAACAATTATTTGGAGCAATATAGAACAATACACAATAGATAAAACTGCTAAAGCTTTAACATTCGTCATGATAGTTTAAATGCAGTAATTAGAAGCTGTATTATTTGATGATGTGTGTAACAGAGTGAAGATTTCCACACTTGGCTGTAATTTCCTACCTATCCAGAGAGCGCAGCCAATTCCAATCATCTCTAATTTTAGAAGCAATCGTACATATGGGACAACGATTATAAATATTCACCAGATGTTAACTCCTGGCTTCTGCTTGGAAAGCTGCATGTCCACAGCATTTCCAAGGATGTGTGAAACCTTAAATGCAGGACTGCGTTTAGCACACTGAATCGCTCAGCCCCTCCTTGCACCTCTTTCTCTTGCAAACAAATGTATTCATTTCCCAATTAGGGCAAATCCTGAAATCTAAAACAGTTTAAATGACTCTTATGTAGGAGGTGTCTACATAGTTTCTCGAGAAATTGAAAAGTGCTGAAAAATAAAGATCTACTGCCTCAGTAGATTCTTAAGTAGGGACATCTGAGGAACAAGCAATTAAAAAAGTCTGGCCTTATGGAAACTATGTGGAATCAATACAAGGAAGGAGGAAGTAATAAATACGAAAATTCATTTTAAAATACAATTTATTAAACCTACAATTAAATTAAAGTGAATCTGGAAAAAAAATAAATGAACAGAAGAAAACTATTGGCTCTCCACCAGAACTGATATGAGAAATACAAAAAAAAAGAAAAAATAAATAAATAAATAAAATAAAAAAATTATATATATATATAAAAAATTTGTGAATCAGCCGATCACATTTGAAGAATACAAAAAAAAATTAATACTAATAATAATATATATATATTTTTTGGTATTCTTCAAATATGATCTGCAGATTCACGAAACAAGCAATAAAAAGTCTAGCATAAGTGGCAAAGACAATTCAATTAAACTTTACTGCTGTAAAGTTAATCAACAATAAACCCGTTTTGTTACACAGTTTTCTAACCTGTAGCATCCAGTTGGCCTTGCTCAAGCTGAGTCTCATCCAGGATCAGAGAGGTGTTTCTTCCCAACTGCAATACTCCACTTACGAGCCGATTGGCTGTGTAGTCTTTCCGTGGCACCATGCGCTGAGTGTTCATGTTGTTGAGACTCATACAAAGCCGGTACGACTACACACAGCACAGTAAGAGAGTGAACTTACTTCTAAGCTTGTGCAACAATATGTTCATATAAAGTATACATATAATGATGCACACCAATCAGCCAAAAAAAACCCAAACAAACCCATAGTCCATAACAATGTTTAAGTTAGTGTTAAAATACACATATTTATGTTGGCTTCCCAGCAAAACATTACCTGTTGCGATCACTTCCCAGGGTAAACAGTGAGCACAGACCCGATCGTCCACGGACAGAAAGGAATCTTACAGGACCAGATAACCCTCTTCCATTGTTCCACAGTGCAGTTCTGACACTCAAATATTCATTCTTGGTGCTTTCCACAGCAGACAGGAAATAGCAAGGTTTATACTGACTGATCTGTAACTAGGTCACCATAGTAGCTCTTTAGTCCATTCAGACCAGACAGGATTCAATGCTCTCATGCATCAATAAGACTTGGGTGCTGAAACTCTGCAGTCTGTTTCCTTCTCAGGCCATTGTTAACATCATCTCTGTTGATCTGAGGCTCCCTATGCATCTCGTTAAGCCTGTTGCCTGGCCAGGGCATTTGCCCCTTGTCAAACTCCGGTGTTTACCCTGAACTTTTCTCCCACATTCAAAATATCATTTATGAGAACAAACTGCTCACTTACTGTCTAATATATCCCATTTGCTGCTGCAACTAGATAATCAATGTCATTTGATATTCAATGGATCTGTGTGGATTTACTGTTTTGGCTGATCGATGAATAAGAACAATGTATAAATTATTCGACAATACTCACAGATGGCACAAGCTGCTGAATAATTTGATAGAGCTGTTCTGTGTAGGGAGAGCTGTGTGGGAAGCCGCTAACATTAAGTGCAAATTTGCCCAGAGGAAGAACATCTCGCCTGGCATATCTACAAGAGAAGACCCATCACATTAAATAAATAAGATGTACAGGGTTTCATGCACCATTTTAATTGGCAAATTTAACACTTTTAAAGATCTTTTTAAGACCTCAATAAATTTAATTTATGTGGTAATAATACTTTGGTAAAAAAAAATGCTTAATTTGTCTCTTATACTGGAACTCAAAACTTACCATTTCCCATATGTATAATTGCAACAAATTTCCATAAAGGTTGAATAACTTACACACTGGAGACGAGATGGAGGAGGAGATACTCAGCAGCCAGATCGTCTCCCAATAAGATGTGTGTGAGGAAAGCAAGAAGATCTGCTCTGATTGTAGCCATCTCATTCAGGATGCTGCTCAAAACTGTGGACAGATTTAGGCAAAGCAACGAATAAGCCACAATCGTTTTTATTTTTTTGGCACAGCCACAAAGGAGTTTTTACGCTCTTACAGGGTCTATTGTCATCTGAGACTGCAGGGGGCAGTAGTGGATTGTTGTGTTGCAGTGGCTGAGCATACAGCATGTGCAGTCGAGGCACGAGGGATGCAGGTGGACAGTGAGCTCTTTGCTCCTCCACAGTCTCCATGCTTTCTATAGGGTCCAGCAGAGATGATGCTTCCCTAACAATGCACACATGACAAATCCACTTTCAAAATATGTTTGCTTAAAACCAAGTTCTGTAAATATATCAAAAGAGCATACTTATCGTCAGCTGCCAGGCTGAGCGCAGGATCCACCGACAGAATGCCAAAGACCTCCAGCATGTCATTCAGTTTGAAGCTGTCCCAATCATTGTATACCTGCCAATGTTAAACTAAGAGCATGAACAAAAATGCTATGCCTGCCTACTAGGGATGGTCATTTTATATACTCAAATAAAAATAAAGTATTAAGAATCAAGTACTGTATACAGTCGAATCCGGTTAATTGGACCTGTCGCTTATTCTGACCAAATCCTTAAGTACCGAAACAAATCCTATTATATACGTGCAATGTTATTCGCTTATTTGGACCAAAATTCTGCTTAATCAGGCCAAAGAACATGAGAGCGAATAAGAAGAAGAAGCCACACGTCAACACTTAGCCACTGCAAAGCAGGTCAGCGATTTATGGGAGGATTTTTGGGATCCCTGGGAGAATTTATGCTTTTAAGGTCAGGAATTCCAAAAAGTTGTGTTGACAAAAGCAAAACCAGCTGGAGGTGAACACGCCCACCACTTTCTTGATTCTGTTCAAGTGCAGTCCGTCAAGAGAACACGTCAGATCACACTGGATAAGTTCTTCAAAACGTTGACTGGAATTTAGTGAGAACTTTTTTTTTTTTTTTTTACAGTATTACGCTTCGCATGCTGAGTACCTACACATTGTGCTGTAGATCATTTCGAAAAACTTGGTTGCAAATTTATTTTCCAATTAACAAAGTTCGTAAGCAACAGTAGTTCTTGTTTCTACGTCCGCTATACGTGTATAATCGCACAATAAAGGTTTAACAAACATTTAATATGTTACATAGCACGTCCCGTCTTGTAACATAAGGCATGTTACTTTAATCGGACCAGCCAGTTATTAGGACCAAAATGATCATGTCCAGATGTGGTACAAATAACCGGATTTGACTGTATTTAAAATATTGTGACCCGTGCAAATACAAAGTTCTCTTTCAGTGGTAAACAACCATTGATTAATTCACTAAATATTCAGCAATTTTTAATGCCATCATATATTGTACACACATTATTAGACAAAAGGTGGCATATAACCAAAGAAATACATTGAAAACTTAGTGATTTGGCATTCAACCACTTGCTTTTAGTCATATCCCTACTCAAGCGATGTCTGAGCCTTTGGCTACAATTTTAGTGGTGCTACTGGTTAATGGCATAGAACCTGACAACCATAACTGCAAAATGTTTTTTTTTGCTGAGGGGATGCCAGCTGCTAGTTTTACCAACACCGGCTCCACATATACTGTTCACAAACATTATGGAATATTTAAATTTTCAAGTATCCCCTCATTTCTGTAAGCAGTATACTTTGCAATATACAGCCTTTTAATGTATAAACTGCAGCATCCAAACCTCTTCTCTTGGGCAAAAGTTTATCTTGACATTTGCACAATAATGACCAAGGCATATAAGAGTGAAAAATATGCCAATAAATATGCCAAGGGTGCTGTATTTAGGAGTTGAAATGGATGAAATTCTATATAGGAAAGCATTTAAAACGTACACAGGGTCAAACAACAAAAATGTGATTAACAGCACTAAAAAAGGATTAGTGTTTTCACTGTCCAAGTCAGCATTTCATGTGCAATAAGCAGCAACAGGTGGTCAAGCACAATGGTTTGAATTATTGTTACCACTTAAAGCTTTTAGGACAGCCTATAGTCAATTTGAACACAAACAGCGTTCTACCTTAACCAGGCAGGATGGGCCTCTTTCGCCAGGCAGAGGGAAGTTGAGATCTAGGTTAGATGAACAGTGTGAAGGTGAAGTGTTCTGACTGGGAGCTTCTGTCTCCAAACGTTTCGAGTCTGAATTCCTATGAGAATCCGCCGTGTTCTGAGGTACTACAGAAAGAAAAATGGCTCCGTTAGACTCAGTATTCAATTAAGCTTCCTTAATTGAATAATTGAAACTATTCATTTGGACTATGGTGAAGGTACTAGACTATGGATCAGGAGTTCCACGTTTCAAAACCCACCTCTGCCAGGTTGGCACCGTAGGGTTTTTGAGCAAGGCCCTTAACCCACATATGCTTTAATTGTACTATTAAATCAATTGCAAGTCGCTCTAAATAAAGGCACCTGCTAAACTAAATCAATGTTAAATATAATGCCTTTGTCACCAGATCTATGATAGCCAAACTTGTGATATTTCAACTCTTCAATGGAATATCACCAATCATTCTCAGCAGTGTAACATTGTGTATGTGAGGAGTTCTGGGAAATGTAGTAAGGAATAGCTGTGGCCACTGTCCTGTACAAGGTTGGGGCAGCCTATATTGCAGACGTAATGAGGGGTAGAAGATAGAAAACAAAATGCAACCAACTCAATTTAAAAAATACCTGAGTTTACTGAGACGTCCTGTTCCTTCGGCTGCACATCCATCTCATCATCTTCCTCATAACTGCGTTTATGTCTGTTTGGCGTGTATGATGTGGAAGGCACCACTCTTGCTTGACTGGAGCCTGCATAGCTGTTCTCAGGAGTTAAAGACTCAACAGCAAATTTCCACACAATAAACAGAATATTGTATTCAGTACTTGGTTAAATAAATAAAAAAAATCAGTAATAGAACAGTCAGTAGGTTGACATTTTTGGATCAAAAGGATATTTCTTTCACCCACTGAGATTCTCCTGGGATAGGGACACAATAGAACGTCTGTCTCTCTGACGTTACAGCATTTTTGGAATTAAAATCAACCTGCTGATGTTAAAAATATATGAAACTTAGAATTGGAGCAACTAAACAGATGCATCGTGCAGATAAAATGCATTTTAAAACATTCAGTATAAATAGAGATTAAAGTCACAACAGAAAAAGACTTTACAGCCAATTAACACTTACATACGTGGCTAAAACTTGAGAATGGCACAAAATTTGGTTTTCACAAAGTCTGTTGCCTCAGTTTTTTTTAAATATTTCTTTGTGAAATGTTTACATGGTATAAATGGAGTACACCTTTGAGCGTTCCATATATATTTTTATTGACAAAAACAACCAGTTTAAGCAAATAATATTTACAGTGTTGACCCTTCTTCTTTAAGACTTCTGCAGTGTGCCTCTGTATACTGGATATCCGCTTCTGGGAAAAACCTTGAATGATGGCAACCTGTTCTTGTCTAATCAGTGCTTGGTGTTAATCCCCGTTTGAGTTTTTGTTTGTCCACCCTATTGTGGAGAACTGAGCACAGATTCTCAATGGGATTCCAAGGTTTTATTACCTTGGCTTGTGACATGGTGCTCCAATTGCTCCTGGATCATTGAGAGAAGTTGCTCTGGGAGGATACTTTGATACCATTCCTTATTCATGGCAGTGTTATTAGACAAAATTGAGCAAAATCATTCCTGTGGATAAGAAGCAACTTTACGTGTGCTTCACTGTTGGCATGACAACACTCGTGGTAGCACTAACCTTTTCTTTTCCTTACAGTCTCTTTTTCCAGATGTCCTAAACAGTCTGAAGGGGGCTTCATCAGAGAAAATAACTTTACCCCAGTCCTCTGCAGTCCAAGTACCATACTTCCTCCAGAATGTCAGTCTGTCCTTGATGTTTTTCTTGAAGAGAAGTGGCTTCTATGCTGCCCTTTGTGACAAAGAGGCATCCTCCAAAAGCCTGTCACGCAGTTCATTGTCTCGCAGTCAAACCTGCCCTCTGCCTCTAACATCTAAGTGATGTTAGAAGGCTATTATGAAGTGAAATGCAGACTAACCCTAGATGACTGAAATGCAGTGGCAAGAGGCAAGAATTTAGTAATTTTGTGAAATGATTGCAATTCATCTGACCACTCAATCTTGATTTAATACAAATGTCCAAAAAAAATTATGCAGCAAACTTTGGGAAAAATAACAACAAAAACTTTGGGCCATTCTCAAAAATCCTCACCATGAGTTTATAGTGCACCATCTATGCTAAACAAACCACATAGTAAAATAGGTCACTCACCGCACATTCAGTGACATCCTTGTATTTTCCACATCTTAACACCTGAAAAGGTAACACACAAAAAACTGCATGATGTCCATACCAAATCAATAACATTTTCCCCTTCGTATATTAGTCAGGGTTGGGATGTGCAACGCCTATCTCTGGACTTCCCTAGACAGGGAGCAGACAAGCATGTAGACTGAATTGGGAGCCAACCCTTCACCGGCCTGGGTATGAATTGGTGTTGCAATGCTACGAATTAGCTTCCCATGAAGCCTGGTGATCAGCTAGTGAATTGCTGCTGGTCCACTCGAATACCAATAAACACAAATAATTCACTGTGCATGTGCGCTGAAGCTTAAAAAAAAAAAAAAACCTTAGCTGAACGCACGTACCAAATTCATGGGGGGGGGTAATCTTCCTGCATGCCTGCCTCTTCATTTGTTTCAAGAATATAACAACATAATCACTTACCATTACTTTTGTTACATGCTTACCAAATTGCAAAGCGAGTTACAATGAGAATGGCATGCTTGTTTTGCCCAATGTTGCACCAATATACCCGTTTTACTTACTTTTGTATTTGTTGATGGATCCACTGTCTCATAAACACCCATGAAGAATTCGGGATCAAACATATCCTGGACCATACAGCGGAACTTCACCAGGCTTTTGCTCTTCAGGTAATGCAAGGGCACATCATTCAGCGAGGGAACCTAAACATGATTGCCATAAAATAATCATTAGGGCTACTAGCATTTAACACTTAACATGGTTTATCCTGCAAAATTCCGAAAGTAATTAGAATGGTTATAATTTAGATTTTAACAGAAAAAAAATTTCTTTAAAACTCAAAACCACAACTGCCCTACTGGTATGCACTGCATTGAAATCTATAGTCTGATAAAGCATTGCTCTAGACTGCAACCAACTTTCCTTTTTTTTTTTTTTTTTTACAAGATGTGATAAGAGGAAAAGATATAAAAATGTACACAGAAATTAACGAGGACTAAGGAAAATGCAGCACATATGTAGCACATATAGGTGGTAACTGGATACATATTAATTGATAGTAAATGGCAAGGTACTCATGTGAAAGTATATAATATTGAAATATTCAGTAATTAAATATGTACATAATTAAATACATATTTAAAACAGAGATAGAATAACAGTAGAAAAGAATAACAGAAACAATGCAATTCAATCCGTTTATTTCATTTTAAATAATAATAAAAACAATACAATTATAAACATATTTAAAACAACTATAAAAGTTTTTGTTTTTAAAAAAAAATTGCATTAGACATTAAGCAATATCTGGCTTGCATGGCATTTGGTGCAAGTCTGTAAATAAACACTACGTAAAGCATTTTGTCTTATTCTATAATGCTGGACTTATGAGTCAACCTGTGTAATTTAATGAGCCAAGTAAACAAACTTTAACACGACACAACACACACACACTCTTTAATGCATTTACCCAGCTCTGTGCGTCGACCACTTTCAGTTTCTCTTTGAAATACTCCATTACCTTCTTCTCCCATTCTGCATCAGAGTTACTTTGAGCTTTTTTTATAATAAAAAAAAATGAGAGAGAAACAAACAGGCATTTAAACACAAATCGTGAAGTTTCATATTCCAGATCTACGCTCCAGATCTAGCCAATAAGCTATGCTAACAAACGTGCTACTTGTATTCAAGAGAACAAACAGTTGGCTGGTCAAATTAGTTCTATACGCTATATTTAACATTTGTGATTAACCATAAATACATTAAATGAATGCATTTCAGGTCACCTATTTCGACTTCACAATGAATAAAAAGTTGCTGTACCTACAGATTAAGCTATACAGGGCTAGCTACAAGTTCAGTGACAAGGCTGTGGAATGAAAGCAATGCGGTTTCAATATCGTCATCACTTACCAAAAATGCCATCAACAACGCCCAATGGGTTATTTATCCAGTCGTCAACAGAAGGCATGGCCAAATATCTTATAAAATACGACAACCGAACAATTCGTACTAATTACGTGAGTTAGATAAAGCTACACGTTTCACACACCGCACCAACTTCAACCTGCTGCACACACACTTCGCCGTGGCGGGAAAATGACGTAACGACCAACTATCATGTGACCTAGGGCTAGACTCTATGGCTGTGTCCTAAATAGAGAATGAGTTCATTGCCTACTTATGGATTCAGTACTGCATATTGCTTATATATGTAAATATTCTAATAGTTTATTTGGCCTCCTAACAAACGAAAAGTCTAAATATGAATTTGTTTTATGATGTACTGCTCATAAAGATAATAAACCTCGACAGAGTGCTATTATTTATTTTTGTTAATGTTGGGGTCGACAGTCTGTAATAGCGAAGGCGAAACGCTTCTATTTGGCATTTTTTCAGTTTTCTTAGATTTTCTTAGAATTTATTTTTTACAAATATATCATAAACTTAAGAATTTGAATAAAAAAGTATATCTTAGAAAAACTTTCTAGTTACATTTAGGGAATCTGTGGTAGCCTAGCAGTTAAGGTACCAGACTCTGGACCTGATGGACCTGACCTTGCTTAAGCAAGGCCCTTAACCAACCTTGAATTGTAAGACTGTATCACTTGTAAGTCGCTCTAAATCGTGCCTGCTAAATGTTGTAAATGTAAATGTAATGTCACCCTTATCCAGACTTAACTAATACAATTGTGTTAGTTGTGTGTTAATGGCCTCTCTCAAGGACCCAACAGTGGCAGCTTGGCAGCTGAGGGATTTGTACCCTGCCCCTTTTTGGTAGCTTGGTGCTTTAGTCACTGTTGAGTATGTATAGTGGTACTTTAATACAGAAAAAAGCAAGTATGCAGCAAAATCATTATATTTATTCATTTGTTCATTCATTTTATAGGAACTAAGCAATCCCAGTCAGGTCGCCATTGCACTGGAGGGTACATGTACACATTAAAAGGTTTATATAAATGCTGTTATGTTCTCCCCATGCTTTCACAAAACCTTGGAAACAGAATAGAATTGCACTGCTTGAAATAAGAACATATCAGATCTCAATGGGAAAAAAGATCATCAGCAGAATTTTTTTCCTGATATGGATTGGGTAACATGTTAGAAATAGGATGCCACGTAATTTGTTTAAATTAAAGTTATCACTCTACAGATTGTAGATCTCAAAGGCAATTCTAGTTCTAGTAATTCAGCATTGTAGTTCTTTTGACTGAAATTCCATTGCACCAACCCAAAATGGTTTTCGGTTGTACTCCACATGCTTGCTTGTATGTCTGGCAATGTCGGGTCATGATACTAGACGACAGATGGTGTCCTAGGGGTTCTCCACCCAGATCTGAGCCAGGGCGTCACTATGCTCCAGGACAGTCTGTCCCTGAGGTGTTCTACTAAATTTAGGTCAGGTCAGCCAGGGGCAGTCAATTATATCAATTTTATCATCCTCCAAGAACTGCCTGCATACTCTCGCAAGAAGCCCGGCACTGTTGTGCACCAAGAAGAATCCTCAACCTATATATATATATATATATATATATATATATATATGTATACATGTAGCACCGCTCCCTCACAGCAATAAGGCACTAAGATCCCGAATTCAACCCCAAGCTCCTGTCTGTGTAGAGTCTGCATGTCCTCCCTGTGTCTGTGTGGGTTTACTTTGGGTACTCTGGTTTCATCCGACAGTGCAAATACATCCATGTTAGGCTAATTGATTACTTTAAGTTTTCTTTGACTTGAGTTTATATACGTGACTAGTCTTGAGAGAACATTGTGTACAGATATAACCTTGTGGTCCCAATCAACACATGACCTAATTCTGATTTTACAACTGATACATTTTAAGGTGTTGCACATATTTAAGTTGCCCCATTTGGTTGCATAATTGTCCACAATTTGTTTTTAAAGACAGTTACAACAACGAAATATTTCTTGTTTCATTTAGTTTGAATGAATTGACTTATTTCTTCTGCTTTTATAACTGCACTTACAGTTGTGCCTTCTTATAACGCTGATGTAGCAGACTCTGAATTCAGACCAATAACACATATTTAATGACTACAGTGCAAATTCATACTGAAAACATCTTTTTATCTTCATCTTTTAGATGAGATTACACCATACCCACTGTGAAAAACTACACCCATATATAGTGCGCCATCTACAGGCCAGTTTAGTATAACGTGCAGAGTATAGTAAAACCAGATTATACCTAAATGCACTGCTCACATAAATGAGGGGATATTTCAAGTTTTTTAATTTGTGTGAGCAATTTAGATGAAACAGTACTTTTTTAGCACATTTGGCGATATTTTGAACTACCCCCTAATTTGTGAGCTGTATAGAATAAAAGTCGGTACGTTGTTTTCAAGAAGTTCTCGGATAGATTGCTCTTGCCTTAAAGCGTATGGCCCTGATTGCACAGATATGTAGAACATGGCCATTGTTTACATGCTTTTCTTTTGGTGGATCATGATATATCTATTAGTGATTAGTTAAAGGTCTAAACCGTTTGGCTGACGATCACGGAAATGTTGTGCGAATAATCCGTGGCTGGTCGAATCCGGCAAAGGAACCCTCTACGTGTAATATTTGAGTGAAAATGGCTGACAGAAAAATGAACATCCCCAGTTCCAGCACGAATTTACTGTTTTCCACCGCGCCAGAGTTCAATTTTAATATGCCGTTTATCCCCGTCAGCCAAGCCACTGACCCCGCAGTTTTATCCGGAGGTAAGAGAAAACAGGAACACGGGGAATAACCGGTTAGCTGCTGGATGCTAAGTACCTGCTTTTAAGACCTCATTTAAAACACATTTAACTGTTAATAGTGGTTCAATGTTGAATTGAGGTACTGTTTACTATAGTAGAATACTTAGTATCTACCTTCGTAGATGTCCAATAGTGTACGTATTTTTTTTGACATATTGTGTACTTTGGTCTAATATTGAATTGACTCATAATTTTATCCTTATAAAAGAAATCCGAATGTTTTTGTATTTAGAATAACAAATATTTGTTGCACTTTATGACTGTGGTCATAAAGGGTTGGTTCGAGGTCAGGGACAATACTCAAGTTAGGCTGTGATGTTTGATGTTGATATTGATATTAGTTGATATTAAGAGGCCTAACATGTGCCAAGAATATTATTCCCCCCCCCCACCACCACATTTATGTAAATATTTTCTTATATCTTTTCACGGGATAACACTGAAGATATGACCCTTTGATACAATGTAATGAAATCAGTCTATAGCTTGTATAACAGTCTACATTTGCTGTGCCCTCAAAATAACTCAACATACAGCCATTAATGTCTAAATCGCTGGCAACAAAGGGCACTACACCTTTAAGTGAAAATGGCCAAATTGTGCCTAAACTGTCAATATTTTGTGTGCTTATTATTATTTCCCAGCACTGCCTTAACTCTCTTGGGCATGGAGCACACTAGAGCTTCACAGGTTGCCATTAGAATCCTCTTACAGTCTTCCATGATGACATTACGAAGCTGGTGGATGTTCGAGACCTTGTGCTCTTCCAAAGATGCTCAATAGAGTTTAGGTCTGGAGACATGCTTGACATTTATCCTTAGTTTTTGCAAGCACTGGTCATTTTGGAGGTGTGTTTAAGGTCTTTATCATATTGAAATACTGCCCTGAGGTCCAGTATTTGAAGGGGATGATAATGCTCTGCTTCAGTGTGGCACAGTATGTGTTGACATTCATGGTTCCCTTAATGAACTGTAGCTCCTGTAGAACTTGGTGGCCGCCACACACGCTTTACACCATCTAAACCAAACAGGTTTTTATTGGTCTCTTCAGACCACAGGACATGGTTCCAGTAATCCATGTCCTTAGACTGCTTGTCTTTAGAAAACTGTTTGCTGATTTTCTTGTGCATCATCTTTAGAAAAGGCTTCCTTCTGGGGCAACAGCCATGCAGACCAATTTGATACAGTGTGCAGTGTCTGAGTACTGACAGGCTGACCCAACCCCTATAACTGCATTATATAACAGCATTCGTATTGTGTATATATATTTTTGTCTGTTTTTTGTACTGAGTGCCTTGCTATCCCTTGCTGCTGTAACACAGTGAATTTCCCCA
>JAVSBV010165542.1:0-14211 GCA_033117975.1 Parotocinclus spilosoma | reverse complement strand
CAAATGCTAAAGAAACGTAAAATAATTTCATATAAAGCAATATTCTAGTAATACACTAGAAAAACAGAGGCTAATTCGTAATGCATTTTTGTAAACAGTATAAATAAAGCTTCTAACAAATCAAAGTGATTTAACTGTGTTCTGTAGCGAGTATTTTCTTCCCAACCAAATTCTTTTTTGTTTTGTAGTTTTCATTTATTTTCTTGTCTCTTTATTATCTTAGTCAGGGTCACAAGAAAGCTGTTGCCGAGCTGTTGGGACAGTGTGTAAAGCAGGTTCATAAACAGGACAGCAATCCATTGTAGGGTACACACACCAAGGGCATTTTAGTAACACTAATTAGCATGCCTTTCGAATGTAGGAGGAAACTGGAGTACCCAGAGTGAACCCATGTGGACATGGAGCGGACATGCAAGCTCCACAAAGGCAGAGTCCGAGGTAGGGATCGAATTGGAGAGCTGGAGCTGTGAGGCGACTGAGCTAACCACTGAGGCAGCATAATGCACTGTGTTAAATTTGTTTACTTTTATTTGATTTAGATTTTTTAGAAAATGCAGGATTGGCCAATACTTGATTTTTTTTTTGTGCTTACATTATAGCTCTACTGGGTTAGGCTTGGTTGCCTATCCTGATGTACCGGCCAATGCCCCTGGAGAGGACATCAGACAATAGCAGGAATTTATTTGAGGGATCCTTCAGCAAGAGTTTCCTGTAGTTTCTGCATGTCCATCTCGATTCCATATGGAATCGGGGTAAAAAATAGTAGTTCGACTAAAAGACAGGAGAGCAGCTGACACATTCAAGTGCAGTACAGTACACAATACAGTCTGGAAAAAAAAGTTAGTGATATTATTTTCACTGACAAAAATAAATGACAGGACACTAACAGCTCAAATATATGTGCAGGACATCATTTGGCAAAATGTGTAGACTTCTAACTTTCATCATCTTCACCCACTCACAGCATGGGTTTCCCTGGTAAGTCTCCACCGGATTGCAACACTGCCTTGGTAGTACTGATAAGAGATAGAAAACATCAACCAGGCCATCCACTTCATATTGCAAGCCGATCCAGCAATTACCTCCAAGCTGGTCAGCTTAAATATTTTGTTAATATCAATAATGTATAATGTAAATTTTATTGCATCATTAAAAAAACAATTACAAAATACATTTGAAAATTGGTGTATTGGCAAAGTCTGTGTGTATGGGATTACCCAGTGGAAGTACTAGGTATCAGGCTAGCAGCTTGTCCCTGTAAAGTCTAGCGCTCCTACAGAAACAGCTAAAACACTTGCTGCTGATATGCCAAGTAGCATCAGAGGAACTAAAACCAGGTGATGGACCCTCCTGTGAAGGTTTTTGTTTTCACTGGATAGCAAATTTATTATACAAATAATTTTTCTTAAGGCGAAATCTGCCAAATAACATTTCTGGTGTGGTGATCCACGCAATATTTGTCAATGGTAATGGCATGGGGGTCAGAGGTAGCAGCCAGCTGCAGTTGACAGCAGGACTTGAACACAGGCTTGATCCCAAGGGGTTATTCTTGGGCTCACCTTGCAACATAAAAGTCAGATGGTTCAGTTAAGGAGCGCTGCAAAGGTCAGATGCCCTGTCCAGAGCCCTCTGTAGCTCAGTAAATTCTGGTATAGGCTTTGGCTTTGGACTTTATCAACTAGGAGATAATCTAGACTGCTGCACTAGACATTGCATTGGAGAGTATGTGGCACTCTACCACAGTGCAAGGACTATTTGGAGTTAGACAAAGTTGGATCAATAATGGAAGTTAATAAACACATTGGGTCAGTTGATGCTGACTGGGCATAGCATTTAAGCTTTTTTACAATGAACAATAACAAGGTTATTTATTTTACAAAAGTAATGGAATGTTCAAGAGAACATATACAAGAGATATGCATGTATAAGCAGGAAGTCGCTCTTATATAATCTTTTTCAGGTTGACACTTTTTATTCCTTACAGTAAGTATTGCATTAAAGAGTGAAACTAGAGTGACAGGTTCACTTGGGGTTCTGTTTTGACAGGTCATAATGCATATGATCTATATGCTTTCTAAATTGTTAGCAGCACCCGACATACAGTGAATACAACCTAGGCTCTGATTTAATTATAATACCATTTTATATAGTTGACATCTGTAAGAATAAACACAGAGTACAGACAAAAAAACCCAAATCCAGACATCCCAAAACAAGTCAGTGGATGTCTGTTCTGTAAAAATATACCCATTGCAATTAGTTTTTACATTTTTTAATGCCAAACATTTGTCTATCATTGACAAATGTTTTGATGTATTTATTTAACATTCAAGAAATACATTCATGAATGAAAATTTGTGCTTATATTTAATGGCACAATCCTGACTTTTTACATTTACAAAACTACACTCATCTGCCACTTTATAAAGTAAATCATGCAGGCACGAGGTTGGATCCACATTTGCCTTCAAATTGACAGACTCCTTAGGGGAAACAGTTGTGGCATAGATTCAGCAAAGTGTTGGAAATGCTCCTCAAAGATTTTAGTCCATAATGACATGACAGAATGTTGGCATTGGTGCAGATCTGTTGGCTGTTCATTGATGAAAAAAATCAGATCATGCAACTCTCCTGCGCCACCACCACCACAGACATCTCTAGTCTAATGCTGAATTTTAGTCTCAGCACCCCTAAAAACAAGAGTCGGATGCCTTTTTTGTTGTAAAAATGCTAAACTGTGGTATATGGTTAGTGGCGTTCCGATCGATTGGACACAGAACATTATTAGTTGATTCCGTGACAAAGCATGTGATCGGTGTATGCTGATCAATGCCTTTAATTGCCAATCACAAAAACCTGTACTCTGCAACCCGCAGAGGCACTGTTGTGTCCCTGCCTCTTTATTTTACACCATGCAGGCACTCTGAAGAAATTTATAAACGAACATGTCTGCCATGTGGAACTTTTACATGGTCTGTGAGAGTGATGTAAAGTTTTCATCCTGCAACACATGCAATGAAAAATACCTCGTGTGGGAAGCATATTACAATGCTTCAGCACAAGTAATTTAATATGTAATTTCAAGAACAAACACTTGGCAGAGTATGGTGAGTTTTTGAGGCTCACTGCAGAGAATAAAAAGAAGGCACCCGGAGGAGGAACAGTCAGACGGCAGTTAACGTAGCCAGCACCCGCCCGTATGAGCGTGACAGTCAGAAAGCTAAGCAAATAACCCGAAAAATAATTGGATTCATCAGGTTAGATGACCAGACTTTTTCAGTGATGGAAGAATAGTCGTTCCTGCAAATATTTTATATTTTTTCTCTTGGAAGAAGTCAGTATAACATGTTTTTGTCTAAGATTATTTTATTGTTCCTTTTCTCCAGATCAACTAGCCAGTAGCACTCATCATAACTAAACTGACTAAATAAAAATGTAATAAAAATTTATAGCCAGTCAATGTGATTGGTATCGGTGATCGGCAGTGATCGGCACTCATGGGAGATCGGTATTGATAAGCATATAACATGATGGCGCATTCCTAGTTAAAACCTAACATTTTACTAAGGAAAATACAACACTCCCCCCTGCCTCGACAATGGTATGAGCTACTTATTTGTCTCTTATTAGATAAATATGTTAATTCTTTGTGATTTGTTACATTTGCCAATTGGTTGGCAGGACAAAAAAGAAGAAAGAGCAGGATAAATAACATGAATCAGGTGAGAAAGTTGACCACATAGTGGCAATGCCAATAGGCAAACGTTCTTCCTTTAAAAATGTGGAAATTAAATTAAATCATATACGTAACTTTTACTCACAAACCTGGATATTTTCACTTCTTCACACCATTCTCTGTAAACCTTAGAAATGTCTGTGTGTGAAAATCCCAGTAAATAAGCTCTTTCTAAAATACTCAGATCCTCTCTGTTAGGGGTGTGCCCTGTGAAGGGCTTCTCTCACCCCTCCTTTTCACTGTGTTGTGTTTGTGTGCTTTGTCTTGTTTTACTTTGTTTTTGGGACAGCTTTGGTGACCTCCTGTGGTGGTAGCTGGTTCCTGCGTGAGAGACACCTTCACAAGGATCCTCTAAGCACTTGCAGTTCATCTGAATCAATCAGCATGCTATACTTAAAAAGGCTTAGTTTATTTTTTTTATCTTCTGTTGCCCTCTTGCTTTACCTTTTTTTATGTCTGCTGCTGTGTATGTTGTTTTGAGCCTGCCAACCAGCCAGCGCATTCTCCAAAGCTCTTCTCCCTTGGCGCTATCATTGTGCCTTACCTGGAAAGCCTGCACTCGGATCACCATCACTCACCACTCATGCACCAAATCCACCAAAACTCTGTCACACAACATGTCATTTGTGAATAAACTGCGCCTTATATCTGGCTCTGGTCTCCTGTATGTATCGCTGCACATTGGTTAAAAAAAACATTTTTTGAGGCATTACCTCGGTCCGTAGTAACAAGCTTGTCTAGCACCATAAACCATGCCATCTTCAGAATCACTTCTCCATTCTGATGCTCTTTTTAAACTTCAGCAAGTCATCTTGATCCTGCACTGAGTTGCTGCTGTGTGAATGTCTAATTAGATGTTTGCATTGATTGGACTTTGGTGGCCTAGTGGTTAATTTACTGTGCAATGAACCAGAAGGTCCAGGGTTCAAATCCCACCTCTGCCACAGCTGAATCCCTGAGCAAGGGATTTGCCCTTAACCCACAATTGCTTGGATTGTAAGACTGCATTAACTGCACGTTGGATAAGGGTGTCTGCTAAATTATATAATTGTAAAATGTATATCTGATGAGCAGTTGAACAGTTGTACCTATCCTAGTACCCAAAGAAAACCCATGCAGACATGTGGAGCCCAGACCAACTGCTGAACCACCATGCTGCCTGTGTAATATGACCTATTTACAGTAATTTACTGGTATCTATTTAATTTTTTATTGTTGAAAAACGCCAAATAATCTTCCCAGTTATATTATTTTCGTTTTGGGCACCCTTGGTTAAATACATGTCTTTGATTTCTAAAATAAAATTTAAAAGGAGCATAGTAACTGACCATTAACAGGTCAAGTGTATTTCTTTCAATTTACATTATGTATTAACATCTATTTTAGTGTTGGAAATCAGTTGCTTCAACAAAATAAATAATTTCTCCATTCGTGTGTGGTCTGTTGCATACGACTGTATTTCTATAGTATAAATATTCAGATTTTCTATTATGTTCAACATATCTCTAAAAATGTTTTATTTAAAATCGGCACAACTCCTCTCGTAAAAAGTGCAGGAAGATGAAACCTGTGCTGGTGCACTTTGTCCATATTGACAGGTGTTAAACCTCTTGTGTGAATCAATATTATTCTGTGTGACTTATTTAATTAGACTCTGCATTACTCTTTGTAACTTCTTTAGCATCATTTGTGCATATTGTGGACTGCATTTGATTGGTTATAAATTATTTCAGATTAATGAAACACTGAGATTAAATGTTTCAAACCATCAAAATCATCCAATGAGGGCTTCAGGCAGTTCATCTGATCTTGCTATTTTATTTGATCTTGCTTTACGTCTGACTTTCATTTCAAAGCAAAACTAATTTAAAATTAATGTAGTAGAGAGCCTCCACTCTAACAGTCCATATCATCATTTATCCAAGAATACCTCAAATGAATACATTTAAGAAAGTTATAACTCAACACAACAAAATAAATGTACATGAAATAGATTATCTCCACTACAGCATATAGGTGTAAAAAATGGTGTACTACACACTGACCGGCCACTTTATTTTGGTATACCATGCTAGTATTGAGTGTCTCCGTTTTGCTTTTAATACAGCCTTATTTTTTTGTGTCATAGATTCACCAGGGTGCTGGAAACATTCCTCAGAGATCTTGATCCATATGGATAGCATTAATGTGTGATAGCATTTGTGCCAGGAATTGCTGCAGATTTGTCGGGTGCTCGTCCATGATGTAAATCTCTTGTTCCACCACATCCCAAAGGTGCTCTATTTAATTAAGATCTGGTTACTGTGGAAGCCATTTGAGTACAGTAAACTCATTATCATGATCAAGATACCAGTTTGAGATTATTTGAGCTTTGTTACAGGGAGTGTTATCCTGCTGAAAGTAGTAATCAGAAGATGGGTACTGGCAGTGGCATTTAAATAATGTCCAGTTATTATTAAGTGGCCCAAATTGTACAAAGATAAAAATCCTCCACTGTTACACCAGCAGCCCCAGAACAACTGACAAAAGGCAGGATGGATTCTTTTGATGCTTTCATGTTGTTATGAATGTCGTGAATAGCCACTGGTGCTGAGAGCGACATTAAACAAACAATTGGAACATTTTCACTAAGAATGGCAGCTCACTGGTAATTGTCTCTTTTTTGGGCCATTCTTTGTAAACCCCAGAGATGTCCATGTGTGAAAATCCCAGAGGATCAGCAGTTTCTAAAATACTTAGACCATCCCATCTAGCATGCCACATTTTCTTCCCCATTCTGATGCTCTCTTTGAACTTCAGCACCGAGTGACAGAATAAACCATCATCAAACCATTCACCATCTGCTCAAAACTGCTCACAACTGTTATGTACACTGCAAAAAATAAGGGATACTTCAAAATGAAATATCCCATAATCAAATAGCCTATAGCCTCATTTTTGTGAGTAGTGTATATAGTGAGTATACTTTTATTATATTAAATGCATTTAACCAGGATGATAATAAGCTAACAACATGACAAATAATATATCTTTTACTTTTGCACGCCAAATATTTGTAACATCTGTTATAAAAATATAATAAATGCTTATGCTTATAGACAAGAAAGCATAACTATATATCGATTTTATTTTAATTACAGCCATTTAATTGTATTTAATGTCTTATAAGTTGTGTAATGTGTATAAATTGGTATTTTAACATTTTTAATGTATGCATGCAATATAATGCATATGTGTGTGTGTGTGTGTGTGTGTGTGTGTGTGTGTGTGTGTGTGTGCGTGTGTATGCTTGTGCATTATATGTATGCAGGCTTGAATTATAAATACCAATTTATGATTCTACCAGAGATTAACTTAATAGAAAATAGTAATAGTAATTAAGAAAATAATAAAATCTACCATCGCGAATGTTTTCTTTTTCATGAAAGCTACAGACTTGTGATGAAAATGGCACTTTAATGCCACCACGTGGTTACTGATTGCACTACATTCATTTATTCGTCTGCACAATTACTATAGACCAAGTCTATCCGACCACCGACATGACAATAATATCAAACAAAAACGTTTTTTTATACGCAGCTTTATTTGCTGTATCTTCATAATGCGATGTTGGTTTCCATGAGCTGGAAAGCTGCTTGACAGGTACATTTCAGGTAGATGCAGTCACATGCAAAGTAGCAGCTATATGTCCTGATGGTTGAGACAGGAACAAGAGAATACCCAGCCAGGAGTTGTTTTGACAATGTTTACCTATAAATTATTAGATTTTCCTTGGAGATGCACCAGTGTTGGCAGTTATTGCACCAGTATTGCTGGCTGTTTTCGGGGACGGTGGTCATATCATCACTTTGCTGTTGTTGCTGTAACTTTTAGATTGGGTTTGTTAGCAAGAACAAATTAATCACAAACTGATGACAGAGCAGTTAAAATACGAAATCCATGATATTGTCAGTCCAAAAGGATGAAGCTGTAATTACAGTGTTGGGAATAATAGAATCAAATGGAGTGAAAGGTGAAAGGTGAACTTAAGCAAAACACTACTAACCATATAAACATTTAGTGTTTTCACGCTACATTAAATAAGCCTAACGAAAGATTCTGCAGCGGCAATACTTATCTTACTGATTGTTCAAAGTTCAAAACAGGCAGTAAACAAAAATATACAACGCATCGCTGTGAATCTCATTCTTATTTTCGTTCACTTCCATGAATCTAATGCCTTGTCTTTTAAATTCTGGCTATTTTACTTATTTATTTTATACTGGAAACGATTGTGTTGTGAAAGTTTGAGCGCGGAAATGCGTATCCACTCTTGAACATATTCTTGCACATCTGCTTAACGGTTTTTTTTTGCCTGTTTATGTGTGTTCTGTTTTTATTTATTTTTATTTGACAAACACCAAAACCACTTGAATCTCTGAGACCCTAAAATAACGATTTGTATTCCTAAACTACTACATTTAAAGTCAGACTGCGTATAAACGGCAGGTCGCACCACATCTTTAGTCGGTAGTAAAAAAATCTACATCTTAAAAGCAACGTGTCAAGTGATAATCCTGGCTATTTACTTTTTAATTTCGATCTGTTTCGGAAAACCTGCACTCATCCTTGCGCCGAATAACTTCAGTCAGAACAAATGGGTAATATTTCTAACTTATTTAAGCGTTGTAATTTAAATATGTACATAACTCCAAAACGAAACACGTCAATGTAGCTATTTCAGTATGTATTTGCTCTTTAAATATTAATATGAGAAATACACGGTCCGTAAACACTTTGTGTTGTGCCGGAGAAATTTGCGCTCTCCATGGTTCTGAAACACAGACTAAGTCAAACTGTACTGAGTGTGTAGTTATTAAATGAACAATTAAATGAAACGGAAAAAAATGAAATAATTGTTGTAATGAAAAAGTCAGGTAATTTAAAATTTTAAAGCAAACTGTGAAATAGTTTTCTATCTAAAAGCTTTTACTAATGCATTAACTAATGCAGGTATTCCGTTAACAACAGGTATGCTAGGTATCGCTGCAAACTTATTTATGACATAAAGGAATCATTTATTAGTTCAGATAACCAGGCCGTGCAACTTCACTTCCGAAGTAATACATGTGTTGGAAATAAACCGTAGCGCTGCTGATTTTAACATTATATACATTTTCCTGTTGCAGCAGCAGCAACAATACTACTAATGATACAATTAATCAAATTACAATACTACAAACTACTTGCCAATGGCAAAGCAACATCTGCGCAGTAGCTCTCCAGTTCCATATTTAAAAGATTTATTTGAGTTATAGATAAGCATATCAGTCCGCATAATTTGTTATAGGAAGTTAGTCATTACAGTTCCAGACAGTCGACAGCTTGCATGCACCTCTACAGGTTTTGTATTGAAGAATAAACATATACAACCATCAAAGGAAAGAAAAAAAGACAAAAGAACCAATGTGCCATATGGTCAACAGCAGATAAAAATAATATAATGGGTGGCTTAGAATTATTATGTGACATACTGTCAGAGAAACATGTATTTATTTACCTTTAGTTCATTCCTTATATTACTTTAAACCGTTATCATTTGAATAGTTGAATAGATTACCGTTAATCCTGCTACCATAAACCCACACGCTTTACTACGTTATGAGCTTTAACTCGAGCATCTCTTGCTATACTATATTTACCCACTAGAGGGGGCTTGAATCACGACCAATTGACATTATAACGCAGCATACAGTATACAGTACTACCGAATCCTTTTCTCTTGTACACCGTTTGTAGCCGTTGACCACATTTATGATGAACAGCTCTCGTGAATATTGTTTGTATTGTGCACTCATATAGATTATGAAAATAATACACTGTTCTATTTTCATTATATTTGGTATGTATTCCAGCGTGATTTACACTAAACGTGTACAGAATTCAGTGTCCAATGTAAATACGACTAAATAAAGCAAACCCTAACCCTAACCCATAGGTTACAGATAAACGCCAGTGTCCCGTGTGTGCTATCTTAAACTGTGCATTCATCATCATAACTACCGTTTAGAGTAAAATTAACCACGACCCACGACCCAACGACTGGTGCAACTAAACATGGGCATGCATTAGCCTGTATCACGAATTGATGAGAGAAAGGCAGATTCCAGATGTCACACCCACCAATGGCATGTATGCCTGTGTGTATGCATGTGTGTGTGTGCTTGCGCGCGAGTAGCTGAGTGCAAAACTATAAGGCAATTCCACCTCCAAAGCTATTTTAACTCAAGTCCTGTCCTTCTGTCAGTCTGTCTATCCCTGTCTGCATCTATTTCATCCTTCTCTCTGGGACTCAAATACAGACAGACACAGACCGTTGCTTTTTATGTAAGAACTCGCACTCGCGTTTATAATTTTCCCACAGTCCCGTAATCCCTTTGATTATATCTAATACCTGCCAAAACCCAGATGTCATGCCCACCCATCGCTCCGTGTGATAATGCCATTGTGGAATCTACCCATTAATATTAATTTTCAGTCTCTGAATATCTCTGAACTGCTAAAGCTTAAAAATTTCTTCCAAAAAGCCAAGGCATGACTTACTAGGGATTTTTAAAGATAATTCCCATTCCAGCTCTCTTTCTTTCCTTTGAAGTAAGACTCACTTTCACTATTTTGGTATTCGGTGGTTCAAAGGTTTCCATTTTCTGCTCACGATCGTCGACGAACCCTTTATGTTAAGTCGTCTCCCATTTGACACCAGGGTATTTGTGGGACCATGCCTTTAATAAATTCTGCTTCATTTCTGTATGATTGAATTAAGGCTATTAACTCGTGTATAAGCTGCAAAGCCTACTGACGAGGCTTTATTGCTTTGAATAGCTACATCAGTGGAGCTCGGAGCCAGTAACCTATACATCTCTATCTAAATCCAAATATACTTTTAACTTCACTTCTTGTTTGACTAACCACAAACTCCTCAGACTGAGTCCTGGTGTTTATCTATTAAATTCATTGTCATTGCACGGTTGGTCTAAACTTGTCTTTTTGTCAGAGTTAAAAATACTCTACATTTCTAACGATGTCATTTGCAATAAAAGTGAATGGGGTGGTGGAAGGTAAAATGCAGTAATTATGTTGTAGGCTAAATGTGCTTAATGTCTTCATTTATAGTATTATCGATTGCAAGCAACATTGCTTTTAAACAATAGAATTGCATTCCTCTTGCATTAACTAAAGTTGCTATTTTAAAGATAATTCGAACAGATAAAACTGTATGTCAGCCAGTATAAATAGCGTTCACCTATAAAATACATTTACATACAAAAATCTGCTTTAAACGGGCATTGAGGCTTAGGAAGATAAAATTGTAGCTTATTGAAAATCTGCCGACTTTAGTTTCCTCATCCTAAGCATGCACAGACTAATCAGACTTCAACAAGGTGATTTGTTTTTTCTTTATCATAGCATAATTACTAATTCGGATACTCACATTGTTTGCTAAAGAGTTTGTGAATCAGAAGTGGAAGAACTGCAAGAAAATGTATAACCGATATCAATCAATCACTAAAATCACTTTTTGAAAGCTTAAATTAGGTAGATAGACGAGCGTGGTCTCTCTGGCATCCCAAACATGTAGCTTTACGAGTTCATGTACGACCATCCATATAGCAAATGTAGCTTTAATCGTTGGCAAATGGTCTGTTTAAATGCGCTAAATTATAGTGCGACTACCAAGAAGTTCAATGGAGCAACGCATATGGCTTTGCATACTTATGTACATCATTATGAAAAACAAACAAACAAACAACAACAACAACAACCAACAAAAAACTGTAAAAGAGTGGGTGTTTGTATATGGGAAGAAAAGACTGAACATGCAAAACAAGGATAATAAAAAAATTGTCTATTCTGAGCGTGAAATAAAATTATGTTTAGAATGAAGTAAGTCACTTTATATCAAAAGTAATTTTACATAATGCATGACAGAGGCCTCCTGGGCACACCTGCCAAATTTCAGCCAATGCACCGAATACCTTGATGGGCTGAATTACTACCCCGGAAAACAGCAACGAAACACAGCTATGGTGGTGACTGGTGGTGAAATGTAGTCGCAGAAAAGCAGAGTGGCTGATGAAAGAATGACACATGCAGGATTGGTTTGTTAGCTCAGTCATTGCCACCTATTCTTTCTGTCATTAATCTGATAAAAATGTTCATAATATTTTATATACGATCCGGTATGGTATGACAAGGGCTTATTTTATATGACGGAATATTTAACGTCATTGGGGACTTAATCCAAGTTCAGGCCTACGTTTAGACCGGACGTTTTACAGTAGTTCTAAAACCAAATCGGGCTGATTTTACGCCCAAAGGCCTTTGGCATCTAAAGTGTTTCATATTTACGCATCGGTCATTCATCTCATCCCTCACCCCTCCACCCCCCCACCCCCCACAGCCGCCGCCGCCGCCATCACCACAAACAGGCACACGACTAACGCGTAATGAAAGCGGCTGGCGTGCGGCTGCGCGCCTGCTCTGTATAGGTGAGACGGCGTTTGCTGTATATTTACTGGTCTGCTTGTTTTGTTAAGGGCTCAAACGCAATCTCGTTTAATTATTATCGGATTCGTTTACCCATAGGATGTGCAGAGGTTGATTCGTTAGATATATGGGCTCTATATGGAAGAGTAAAAGGCGGGAGAATTAGGGGCCGCTGCATTTCCCTGGACGGAGCCCTCCTCTAATACAGCGCAAACACTTTGTGTTTCTAATTACCACCCTCTGCTGTTGGTTTAGACTGTAACATGATCTGTGCTGACGGTTAAAGCTCAAACATGCATGGGAAAATACTGAGAGGTCTACCATGCAAGCCCAGAGACCTCTGGGATCAGAAAAAGTTAGCAAAGGTTTTTACACGCTGACCTCACTTTCGCCTATGTTATGTGAAGTACAAAGTAGATGCGCTCTTGTTGGTTATGAACGTTTATATGTCTATAACAAATATTTTAACATTTTGTAAGTAAAGTTACACGTAAGGATATATAAAAGAAAACGTAAAACAACCCAAAGCACAATTTCTGAAGAAAGCACGCAAGTGTTTAGGCTGTCTCAAGAGCGCACGGACAGTTTCCCTGAATCAAAGGCGTTCAGTGGAGTCGCTTCTAAGAGAGCATTGCAGTACATACGAGCTATCCAGAAGAGCACTGGAATCTAAACTACACCCCAAGACTCATACAAACGCAAGCTCGATTAGCTTTAAATAAAGAGTTGATATATGGAAAAGTAAGAAGCATTCTGAATCAGTAACACCCGAGCTATTACAAGCAACTGAACGCGTTAAAGAGAAGACGGTCAGCACGGTCCACATCACACCTGTCTACCTCGCATGACGCGGCTCTTATCTTCCCCTCGACACGTTCGGATGGGGTTTTAACCACTTTGCAGCTGCTCCTGATAACCCCCGGTCCATTTCTCCAAAGCGAAAGACATAACTTGCAAAACCTTTTGCACTCACACAACCGGCCACACATTATTCCACCGAACTCTCCTCTCAGCGCCGATCATTCTTTTCTCCGCCACCTAGGCTATTTATTTCTCCCTTTCCCCGCAGACTCGCTCCGGTTATTCGTTCCTGTGATTTCCCTCGTCTAAGCGCTTTCAGCTATTTCACAACTGCGACGTGTCTCGTTCTTCCTCCCACCTCATACGCAAAGCCTTTTCTAGTCATCGCTTTTGTTATGCGCTCTTTATGTATCATTATTTAGAAAAGCACCGGCGCTGTTTTGAGCATCTTATAACCAAAATCCTTGCGGAGTTGAAAGTGTAGCTCCCCACCCCCCAAAACACCCCCCCCAGCCGTTCTGACCCAAACACATCTGAAACTTATTACCCCAGCCCCCCTTGTAGTAGGCTGTTCCCGCGATATATTCGTCACTGTGCTTTAAAACTTCGCTCGTGTAGTATTTAAGTCCCACCTACATCGTTTCGCGAAGAAACTCGTCCCAATTTAGCAAAACGTAAAAGTTTATTTAAGGCATAAGTTATGTCTTTAATGCCGGGAGGTGGGGTGGTTTGCACCTCGTGCGCAGGTTTGGGTCATGAGACGCTCTTCCAACAGCTTGGTGTTTGCGCGGAACCTGTTTGTCCTGTTCGCGCTTTTTTGTATTGTCCGTTTGTCTTGTTAGAACATCCCTGTCTACACTTGAATGTGGCCCAGATCTGAACGCGTGCTTCCAGCTATCTAGTACTCAGTAGCCCCGAACGGTGTCCACTGGAGCCGCTTATATTAAAGGTTTCTCCTACCCCTCCCCTTGCATATCGCATGTCCAGCCCCCCCTTGTCCATTGGCTTTTCGTGGCCTACGTCCACCCCCCCCCCCAAACACACATACACACGCAAACGCGCGCACACACACACACATACACAACGTGCACGCTGCTTTCATTAAACACCTCTCGCACCCCCCCCCCCCTCCCCCCCTCTCCCGC
>JAVSBV010165532.1:0-14212 GCA_033117975.1 Parotocinclus spilosoma | reverse complement strand
ATATCTCGCTGATCCGCTTTTGCAGTGGCTAAGTGGCGACTTGTGGCTTCTTTTTCTTATTCGCTCTCACGTTCTTTATGTTAAGCGGAATTTTGGTCCAAATAAGTGAATAATATTACAGGTATATAATAGGATTTGTTTCTGTACTTTAGGATTTGGTCAGAATAAGCGGCTGGTCCCATTAACTGGTGGTCCTATTAACCGGATTCAACTGTATTACAATGTCTAGTTACGAGAGATTTTTTGCATATCTTGGTTCCTTGTGTGTGAAAATGTTTTGGATAAAGACGATAAGGACATTTGTACGGACAGTTTTATGAACCACTGTGTAGCCTAGGTGTCGTCGATCTGGTTCCCAAAACTGTTAGGAAATCTTTTTAAATGAAATACGTTTATTCAGGTCAAATACAGCGGTGTGAAAAAGTGTTTGCCCCCTTCCTCATTTCCTGTTTTTATTTGCATGTTTGTCACACTTAAGTGTTTCGGAACATCAAACCAATTTAAATAGTAGTCTAAGACAACACAAGTAAACACAAAATGCTATTTGTAAATGAAGGTGTTTATTGTGAAGGTGAAGGTGTGTAACCACAACTTCAACCAAGCATTTGCGATAACTTGTAATGAGTTCTGCAGGAATTTTGGCCCACTCATCTTTGCAGAATAGTTCTAATTCATTTACATCAGAGGGTTTTCGAGCATGAATGGCCTTTTTAAGGTCATACCACAGCATCTCAATTCAAAAAAAGAAAAAATCTCATCTCAGATTAGAACTTTGACTAGGCCACTCTAAAGTCTTTTTTGTTTTTCTTCAGCCATTCATAGGTGGACTTGCTGGTGTGTTTTGGATCATTGTCCTGTTGCAGAGCCCAAGTTTGTTTCAGCTTGAGGTCATGAAAAGATGGTCGGACATTCTCCTTCAGGATCTTTTGGTAGACAGCAGAAACCGTAGTTTAATTAATCACATCAAATCTTCCAGTTCCTGACGCAGCCCCAGACCATCACACTACCACCACCATATTTTACTGTTGGTATAATGTTCTTATTCTGAAATGCAGTGTTTCTTTTACGCCAAATGTAATGGGACACACACCTTCCAAAGGGTTCAACTTTTGTCTCATTGATTCAGAGAATGTTTTCCCAAAAGGCTTGGGGATCATCAAGATGTGTTTTGGAAAAATGAAGACGAGCTTTAATGTTCTTTTTGCTTAGCAGTGGTTTTCTTCTTGGAACTCTGCCATGCAGGCCATTTTGGCCCAGTCTCTTTCTGATGGTGGAGGCATGAACTCTGACCTTAACTGAGGCATTTCTTTGGACATTGTGGTGGGGTCTTTTGTGACCTCTTGGTCTCTGCGCTCTTGCAGTAGTTTTAGGTATCCAGCCACTCCTGGGATGGTTCATCACTGTTCCATGTCTTTGCCATTTGTGGTTAATGGCTCTCACTGTGGTTTGATGGATTCCCAAAGCTTTGGAAATGGCTTAATAAACCTTTCCAGACTAATAGATCTTAATCACTTTCTTTCTTAATTGTTCCTGAATTTCTTTGGATCTCGGCATAATGTGTAGCTTTTAAGGATCTTTTGGTGGACTTCACTTTGTCAGACAGGTCCTATTTAAGTAATGTCTTGATTGAGAAAAGGTGTGGCAATAATCAGGCCTGGGTGTGGCTAGAGACAGTGTACTCAGGTGTGATAAACCACAGGTATAGTATGCTTTAACATAGGGGGCAATCACTTTTTCACACAGGGCCCACATGGACACATGGACACATTTCACACATGGATTTTTTTTCTCCTTTAATAATTAACACCTTCATTTACAAATTGCATTTTGTATTTACTTCTGTTGTCTTTGACTACTATTTAAATTGGTTTGATGTTTCGAAACACTTAAGTGTGACAAACATGCAAAAAAAAAAAACAGGAAATGAGGAAGGGGGCAAACACTTTTTCACACCACTGTGTGTGTGTGTGTGTGTGTGTAGAAAATGCCATATCTGAAAACCCTAGCAAATAATGGATGAGGGGGCCTATGTCCAGAGTATGACCATCATATTGAAACTCGCCATATTGGATCAAGGGATCCAGTGGAAAGGTGGTCATGTAGCATATCAAAGAAGACCATAATTGTCTCAAATCTATGGCTGTGTTTCAAAGTTTATCAACACAGAAAGTTTAAAACTTTTGTTGTTCATCTCAGGTCTCTGAGATGGAATTCATTATTCTGATGACCGGGGAATGCAGTTGCCATATCATAGCCACAGGGTTCAAAATCCGACACCCAGAAGAACCACCAGTTTCATACAGCACTGCTGCATCCCTCACAACCAAATTTAGAGAAAGTGGTACTGTGGACAACAAGTCATGTAGCAATGAAGAAATCTCAACAATGATTTTGCCAGCCTTTGTGAAAAGTCCACAGCGCTTTTGATTCACCCTGTGTGTATGTGTGTGTGTATGAGAAAGAGAGAGATATAAAGCTTGTTTACTGCACAGGTGTACATGAAAAAGTACTTGGATCTTTAAGTTCAGCTCATGAAAAATGCCAGCAAAAATAAAAGTGTACACAGTGGTGTGAAAAAGTGTTTGCCCCCTTCCTCATTTCCTCGTTTTTTTGCATGTTTGTCACACAATAAGTGTTTCATTCCACCAGCGCGTTGCCAAGTAACTACAGGTTTTATGTACTCAAAACATAGCGCAATAACCCTGATAAATAACTGTTCTATTATTTAATTCTTAATTGATTAATTTCATTTTTTGTTTTAGCCCCTTTATTTTCATTTTGTGACAACTACCTTTACCTGCTTAAGTTATATGAACCTTTTGTAACATACTTCTTCAATGCAACTCTTTATAGTGTGTTCGTAATGAATGACTTTAGAAATGTTTTTGCCACAAACAAACAAATATAATAAATAAATACAAATAAATAAAATTATTCATAATAATGAAAGAGAGAACATGCATTCCATATCCAATGACCATAACCAATGTATTTCCTTAGGGCAAGAATCACCCTTTGACAACCATTAGGTGTCAATAACACCAGTTTCTTGTCTCGTTTAGTTGACCAGCGCTCGACACTTATTTCACCTTCCTGAAATCTATGGCACTGACTCAACAGGAATGTATGAGAAGTTAACACAATTGAGTAAGTCGATTTTGAATGAACTGCTCTTCAAGATAAAAGTGTTCTAACGCATCAATGAAATGTTAGCACAACTGTGCATATTTGACCATCACATTTCTGACATTTTAGGGGAAGGGGACACAAAATCTCCAGAGAAAAAGTCCATTTTGGACAGATGTCGTTCATCAGCTGCCCATCTTCAAAGTGCTTTTAAATATGTGGGAGGAGGGACCAGTTTATATTTGAAGATCCAGCCATCCATACTCTTCTGCTTAATCCACAATGGGTTGCGAGCCAGCTGGTGCCAACGCGGCAACTCTGGGCACAAAGGCAGGAACAACCCTAGACGGGACGTCAATTCATCATAAAGCACACACACAGTCACACACAAAGTCACACACTTAGAGACACCAATTAACCTAACACACATGTCTTTGGACTGTGGGAGGAAACGGAGTACCTGGCGTGAACCCACACAGACTCAGAGAGGACATGCAGACTTTACAGAGCAAGATCAATTACATCCTTAGGAAACCCACAGTTAGAAAAAGATATTCACACATTTCCATACTTCTTTCTTCATTCTCACTGCGAATGTTTTAGTAGCTGTGAGTAAGAGATAGAGTTTTGGCCTTGGACTGTGAGGAATTTTAATGTAAATAGGAGTAGGAGTATGTGGGTTATAATAGATAGTGGTATATACCCAAGAATTTTCCAACTTTACAGAAACATACAAGAAAAGAAAAGAAAAGTTCATTTTCATTCCAGTATCTGCTATATTTGATGTCCTTCAGAGCTGGGTGGAATTTGAAACAGTCTTCATTAGGGATTACTGTGTATAAACTTTTAATATAAATAGAAAAAAGCAAGGAGCTGACAGGTAGAGTTAGACCTTTCATGTGAATAATATATTAATAATATTATAGTGAATGGAGCACTGTAACTGTGTTGTCAGAGATGTTCTGTCTTTAAAGATGTGTGCCAGAAAGCTGATTCAATGGTCTTTCCTCCAAACAACGGAAGCTCCACCCTTATTAGCTGGCTTGATGACGATGTCTCTCCTTTTTTTTCAAATTTTTTGAATTGTTATATTACGGTTTCTAGCAGGGCTGTTAAAATTGCTGGAGCTAATTTCTATTTCATAGGTATGGATATAAAAATCCACTGCTTTATATTAACCTGTAGGTGGTGTCCAGGGGAATTTGTTGAGTTTTATTTTGATAAGACTAGGTTGGTAATTATCTGAAGTATCCTGTCCATTTTTGTTGGACAGAATACTTGTGAGCATGTAGTCTCTAATGAAAGATGAAATATTTGGTGTTAGTAATGGACATAAATGTATTAGTCTTAGGCTTGTTGGGTACAATTGTCTACCATTTAATAGGACAGATAGTTCTGGAAAAGTTAAGTCCAAGTCACTAGGACTGATGAAAAAATGCCAGTTAGATGCCCTGCCATTAGAGGCAACATGTGGCTGCAGGATGTCCTACACATATAGCTGAGTTGATAGTGTCTCTTGAACCACTACTAGGGGTGACCAACTGTTGTAAGAGATGGCTGTCCTGATCATTAAACCAGAAGTGTATTACTCCACAGTAAGGGCAGGAATGAAATGCTCATCATATTCACCTTTATATTCAAATCCTACTGTCATCTGATAACAAACATAATCAGATTTTGTCACTAAAGATATGGTTCCAGTCAGTAAGAATCCAGGTTTTTGGGAGTTGCCCATGCCTATCTGATGTAAAAAAAGTATCTCTACTGATGGATCCTCTGCTCTGGGCTGTCAAGAATCAATTCACTGTGTGTGTTTCCCTTGGTAAACACTGGCTCCAACAGTTAGGACTAAATGGCCAGCAATTCGTAAAAATTACCATCTTGATTCTCTCTGTCAAATTATATGCCCCTGATCAAAGGTTTACAACTAAGCAAAATGTCTTAATGTTAGAGGTACACTACCCAAAATTAGTCTCTTGTACATTTATTAATTTATATTTTCCCATGGTGCATATATTTGGACATGCTATTAAAATATTATAATCACACAAATTGAGTCAACCACGTACTAGGGGCACCATTATTTTCTGAAGACATTGGCCTTTTATACAAAACAATCAAGAGAGTCAATAATGTTGACCACAACTGTTGGACAGTGGTGGTCAATGGATAAGGTACTGCTCAATGCAGCATATGTGCTGCCAATGTAGGACTCTTTAACAAGGCCCATGAACCCACAATTGCTTGCACTTTACATTTCAAAGTTGTATCAGTTGTACAGTATTCTGGATAAGAGTATTTGCTAAATGAAAATGTACAATAGTCGGCATTGTCAGACAGGTCAATTATTTCACTGGTGCCTATGAATGTCAGCCTTTGTTTAGGCAAAGAAATATGACTGCTATTCTACAACTCTTCTCAAAGCTTCAGACCAATTTCCACACTCCAACTCATACTGTTTGACACATCTATGGTTCAATGATCCGACACTAGTCTAAAGGAAGTCAGCATCGCTTTCCGATTGCTTTCACTGTTCTCATGCTTGCATAAGCATAAGTGCTCTGTGACGGCGTTTCCAGTCACTATAGCCAGTTTCAAAATAGAACTGTCATTGTCCTTCACTGAAGAGACACCAAGCAAAAACACACATCTCATGGAACGGGAGTACAAAAAATAACACTTTCTTGGCACATACCATTAAGAAGCTTGTGAGCTTGGGTCCCTTTTTAGCATTCCATTTCAAATATTTTTCTTTATTTTTTTTCACCCCTTTTTGCAATTTGACATCATACTTTCTAATATCCTCCATAATGATTAGTAAAGAACCTGATACCAAAATCCTGTGCTGTGTGCAATAAACAAAAGCCAAATATATCTGACACTTAACTACATGTACCAACTTAGTGAAATAAGTAATACATACATAGACTATTCACTTTTCACTGGAGCAGCATATGTCACATGTGGTTCACTGGTTCAATTCCAACCCCAGCCTGTGTTGAGTTTGCATGCCTTCCCTGTGTCCACAAATTTACTTGGGTCAAGTTAAGTCAAGTCAGATTTATTTCTATGATGCTGTTTTTTTTACTCAGCTGTTTTAGTTTTGTGCATTAGGTTGACTGGTCACTCGAAAGATTCCCATGGCTAGTGTGTTAATATAACATTGTGTCTATCGTGAATATAGCCATTGATGCTGATGCAATGTTAGCACTAGAAGTGCCAGGTTGGTGTAACTAACATATACCAAAAAGAGACAGACTTCAGTCATTGGTCCGCTGTGACACTCTTCTAGTAACACTGTGTTGGGTTTACTTACCTAATGGACCAGTAGAACGGCCAAAGAGTCTTTACATGTGGATGCCGTCCTTGACACATATGCCGCTAGATGGCGCCTCTCGTACTAAGTAAACAGTTGGATTCCAATATCAGTTTATCTCTAAATCGGTATTGTGGGGCAGTTATAAAGCCTGTTACATCTTATATCATTCAGCATTATGTTATGAATATTCATTTGTGGGCACCATGTTTCTACAGGCATACATTATAAAACACACTATAAACCGCACAGAGAGGTGTTGAAGTAAGTTAAAGCGTCTTAGTTCCGAAGTCGTCCCTATCCATGATCCGTAAACACTATTAAGCAAACAGTTTTCACTATGAAACCATTACAAGAAAAGGCATTTTAAAAAGACTATAGGTTAAAAGAAAGACAGAATTTACAATCATGCAACCGTATGCAATTTATGTTATATAAATAATCCTTCATCCAATGATGTGATCATATTAGCAGGTGTGATGCTAGCAGACAAGAAGCCTGGTTGTGCACTGATTCATAGCTACCGTGATACAACGGTTTTACCAACAAATATATTTTATTACACTTGCCCTATGGAGGAAGTAATACCATAATATATATGAATAGAGCTTTAGTCTTATTAAACTCAAATATGAGTTTCAGCTAAAAGAGCATCAAACAGCATCTGCTACATAGTTACGTGTGTGTGTGTGTAGCTGATCTGTCATATATGAAGGTGGGTGACAACCAAGATGTCCTTCATACACACTGCAAACGTATCCATCCATCCAGTTCATGCTGTGGATCTGACAGCAGCCTGGGTTTCAATGATGAGGAGGACAGCAAAGGTGACGTTCCCCTACTGATGATGTCATATGATAGTTCTATAAAGACAGGGCATAGCAGTCTGGTAAGTACAATACTTGCTTGCAAGGCAAGCTGTTTCGAATTTCATTTGAATAATGCGTTAGTGTGTATGTTTGTGGATTGGTTTATTGATGCATGAACATTACTTTGAATCTTTTGTTTGTAGTGATGCCTCTCTTGGTCTTACCAAACAAGACATAAATCAGTTGCAATATTCTAAATGTGAGTCTGCTATGTTTTTATTTTTCTCATGGATTTTTTTTTTGTGGAATATATTTATCATGGGGCAAATGAATAAACCATTCACCTAAATTATATGAATCAGTGTATTTATGCACTCTGTATTACAATGTGGAATACATTCACGAAAATGTCAAAAAACATTTTCACACTAATTTATAAACTTTTGGTGTAGCAGTGAATTACATTTTAAATATATGCTGGTCTATCTAATCTATCTATCTATATCTAAATCTATATCTTTTTAAGTCTGATCTTCACAAGATGTTTGTGGAAGTATGTCATGCATTAATAAAGCAGATTTTTGAGGACCTCTGAAAAAAGAGCTTATTCTTATCAGACTGGAGAGGTCACAAAACCATATCTAAATAGTTAACACTCAACAAAAAGTAAGAGTTTGTGTAGCTGTCAGGAAGAGATTGCTTCCAGGCAATCTCACCTGGCTTCCTTCTCCTTGGGCACCTCCCGCACTGCAGGTGGCGCTGCCGAAAGCCACTCTTCTTCTGCTATTTAAACCATGACCTGTCTTTGCTCTGTGCCGGTTAATAAACACCACGCTTGTGTGTACGTGCGCCTCCTCCGTATTTCTGCGAACACCGTGTTACCCGGTGTTTGTGACAGTTGCAATGTAATTGTTACCCAACTAAGATCACCAAGTGGTGTAAGAGGAACACAGGGTAACTTCTGAGCAACTGAAGTCCACAATTATAAAAAGACTGAACAACAAATGGTGTGCACAGCCACAGGTTGCATGGGGAAAGCCACTACTCTCCAAAATTATCCTTGCTTCCCAGCTGCTAAAAAAAATAATGCACCCAAGCCAAATTCTACTAAATGTTTTATATTTACATTTGTCATTTAGCAGATGCTCTTATTCGGAAAAATGTACAGTTGATATGAACTAAGCAATTGTGGGTTAGGATCTTGCTCAAGGACCCAACAGTGGCAACTTTCCTTATATTTACCTCAGAGTGGGTTGGGGTCCAGATGGTTTACTTTAAAGTCACTAAGGTTCAAGTTAGGGTTAGACAGAATGAATTACCTACAGTAATATTATGTGAACACAGGGTAAAGACAACTTTTTTTATATTGTGGGTACATTTTTCTGGTCCTGACGAGGAAAGCTGCTTTTATTTGAGAGAAACTGCAACTTAACTTTTGAAATACCAAAAGAGTCAAAAGATTTACTTTAGTGTACTGATTTTAAGGTTAGGGTAGGGTAGGAGTAGCATTAATTAGCTACAGTAATCATTAAGTCAGTGGTCAGTCCCCACAAAATGTGTGTGTAGCTTAGGTTTTTGTTCAAGCAAATGGACTCTGCTCGTTAAGTGCTTGCAGTGTGTAAAAACTGCCATCATTAAAACTTATGCCTGAGCAGTCAAATGCATGCCTGAGTAGTCAGCAGTTAATTCACCACCATTACTGGCAGAACATTTTCTGTCCATTTTCTCATCCTTGCCAATCCTAATATGGTAAAACTGTATTTTACATGTGTGCTTGTACTAGCTCAGTATGTATGTTTAAACTAATTGTGTAATCATATCTACTAAGTCTGTGAATTCATTCATCTCAGTCACCTGAGGTGTGTTGGTCATATGAAACATATACTTCTATGCTTTGTTATTACCATATATTTATGTGGGTACACAATCTCCAAGGATTTACTTTCACCCAGCTCAGTTCATTTAAAAAAAATTAGACCCAGAGATTTAAACTGCATTGCAGATGTCTTTATTGGTTATTCATAAACAGTCTAGACTCAGAAAAACTCTGGGCTAATGTCTTAAGGTTACAAAAATAAATGACATAAAAAAATGTGGGTTAGAGGAGAAATGTCTGAAATGTACACCAGCCCCTCCCCAAAGAAAAAAATTAAAAACAGAAATAATGTGAAGCTACAACATCATTTGTAAAGTCCCGATTATTGCACAATAATAAAGTCCACTGCTTTGTCTGAGGACATAGTGGACACAGTTTTGATATAAAGTATGTGTCAAAAGCAAAAGGCTAGACACCTGTGAATCACTGAGGGAAGAGAATAAAAAAATGTGTACCAAGTATTCTACTAAATAATGCATAATGTATACATAATATAGTGGTCTGTCATTTGTAGCTTTGTTGAAATTAGATGATATAGGAAGTATACTGCTCACAAAAATGAGAGGATATTTCCCCTAATTTCTGTGAGCAGTGTATGTAATGGCTAGTTGTAGTGCAAGTGCATCGCACTACATTTGCTTATTTATATTGTAATAATTTCATGAAATAAGCAGGTATAAATCAGGTCAAAAAATGTCATGTGGTCAAGTAGAGTTTTGAGCCACATTACACCCCCGAAGCATACAAAGTAACTGAAGCAGAGCAGAACAGACCTGAAGCGCTTTAAAGGGCATTTTTCTTTTTTTTCAAATAACTCGGGCCATTTAAGTCCATTCATATAAATCATTCCTTGAGATTTGCTTAGTGATTTATTCAATTGCATGTTTTGCGGAAATGTGCAGACAGGTTATTTGAATACTCTGGAGAGAACTGGTGAATTGCATTTAAAATACTGAAATTGAAAAAATTAACATAAATATCAAATAATCACAGTTTTAGTTTTTGTTTAAATTCATAACACTGGTCTAAAAAATTCTGCTAATCTAAATATTTCTGCTGATTTAATCCAAATCCACTGAATCCAAATATGAAGTAAAAATATGGGCTACATCAATTTTTCACTAATGAGAAATGTTTGAGTAAAGATTCTAAAGAACAATATCAAGAGGAAGTCCTGAAGTAGCGATAGCATGTAATGTATTTGTCTCATTGAAAAACAGTTGTGTAAATTTGAATTGTTAGGGAGAAATGTTCTGTTTATTAATGCTCTGGAATAATTATGATCATTGTTTTCATGCTGTAAACACAAGCAGTAGTCAGTATGGCTGTGTTCCATCTGCCTTGATATCTTCCATGTTGATGTCTAGCTGGAAGTGTTATCGTTGTTCTACCATGGTTTTCATGGTATTTAGGTATTCCTGTATTTATTTAGAATCTTAATTTACAGCCATCAAATATGTCAAGTCAAATTTTCAAGAAAAAGATCAAAAAAGAAATTTGATACACAGGTAATTCAAGCGCTCACCATCTTAATCCAAAGCCCTAACAAACTGTTTAATGAGTCCCAATTTTATATGCAATTAGGGGATAAGCATTGTCTAAGGATTAACTGGTTCCTTCATCCCCATGAGGATATAAAGATCTGATATTTTTGACACAAAACTGCAACTTTCTTTTGAAAAAAAAACAAAAGGGACAAAATGTTTGCTTTAGGTGAGCACACACACGAAGGCTGTCTCTACTACTAAATGAAAATCAGGCTCAACTGCATTTGGCCTATTGGAGTCTGAGAAGCACCACATCTGTTTGGATTTAAACCTTGAACATCCGCTGGCTAGACGCAAAATATATCTGGATTTCCTAGTGAGCTGAACTGAGAGATTTTTGTTTAATAGTGGTTACCGATTGTGTTCTTTGTTTACTCGGCCTCTGATTCTGCCTTACTCCCTGATCACCTGAACCCTGCCTACACCTGTCTGATATGAAGTCTGTAGTATGATCTAATCTGATCAGTCAATTTTGACTACACCCTAAATGAGTGAAGTTGCAAAAACAGTCAGTATAAACTAAATATAACAAATGGAATATCATGTTATCTTGCTTAAAAATACAGAAATTACAAATTAAATTTATTACAAAGGACCCAACCCAAAAAAAAAAAAAAAATCAAGTTTGCTCACATTCAGACAGTTTAGTTATAGCATTAATAACAACATGGCACTTATTTTGTGAAATACATACAATATTCATATATTTACACCCTTGCCAACACAAGTTTCGCAACACATTAAATTGGTCTTTTGCCAGAGCCAAGGACGAAGAAACACTTTACTGGTTTTCATCTGCATTATTAACTCCTTACACACCTTATGCACAACACTACACACATTTCCATGTCTTAAAAAAACAAATGTTAATCACACATGATGTTCATATAACAGAATCAGATCAAGTTAACCCCTTTTCTATGGTGTTCTATATTTTTATTTAACTGAATAGACCATTTAATAGACCATGACCATTTAGACCACATACACAAAGTGTAATATTTGTTTGGCATTGTGTACCAAAAAGCCCAAGTGTCTGAAGTGTAAAGAACTTTCACATTATAATATTACACAGCAACTCGTAGCAACCACTCACTTCCAGCAAAGGTTCAGGTAAAGAGCATCCAGAATGGATGACTACACAAAAAATACACGTATTGCAAATATAAATAGCAAACAGAGAAAAATACCGTCAACCAATAATGAGGATGGCGGTAGAGCACAATCTACAAAATGAGAAAGAATAGGCAGACATAAATAATATTCAGCTGGCTGTACTTGCCCATGTCATTATATTCCTAATTTGTATATGATGTAGCAGTGGTACACCAGACTATCTTGAAAAAAAGAATTACCTGCACCAAAGGAAAAACAGAGTATTAAATCGTAGCTGTAGGTAGAGTTCAGAAGCAGTGAGCCCATCCCTGGTAAATCAGACACACCTGTTGAGCCGAAGGAAGATAATTCACTGGCCGCCCTTGCAACATTGCTAATTTAGACACAGACAATACCACTAGTGTTAGCAAACGCTGAAAGATTGCTACAAGATGGTACAACACAAGTCATTTGAGAATGGAGGAGGAACCAAGGCCACAATGTGTTGTGTGCTGTGGAATTCTCAGAAATGAGAGCATGAAACCAGCACATCTAAAAGACTTTTAAGCACTAAACATGCACATTTCAAAGATGAATTTGGCATCGAGTGGTAAAAATGCATTGGTGTATGCACAGATGACACTAGAGCAAGGACTGGCCGACACAGTGGTGCAGTTGCATGCATTAAAGAGGTTGCGCCAGAGATTAAATGAACGCACTGCAGCCTTTTTTACAAGGCACTGGTTGCAACAAAATGCCTGATTATTCAAAATCTGTCTTAGACTCTGATATTAAAGCTGTACATTTTATAAGAGCTCGACCCATTAATGCAAATCTCTTTACTGTGCTTTGTAACAAAATTGGTAGTGAACATGTGCAGCTTTTGCGATGAGCTGAAGTTGATGCTGAAGTAAGACGGTAATCGTTGGGCAAAGTGCTCACAAGGCTGTTTGACTTGCACTCTGAGGTACACATGTTTCTGCATGGCCAGCAATCCCCCTTGCAAGTTTGTTGGAAGATACATTCTGGCTGACAAAACTGGGCTAACTTCAATGTTCAAATTAGCTTAACCTGGAAATGCAAAGGCTAGCTGTAACATGTATGTTTTTGCCCTTTCCTACTACCTACCTGAGAAAAATGCTTCTCAGGTCTGCAATAAAGACCAAGTACTGGAACAAAATGAACGTTGAGCCAGATCCACACTTGAAGCTCACTGATCTCGTTCCTGACATCACAAGACTGTGCTCCACTGAACAGGCACACCCCTCTCACAGAAATGGTAAGTGTGTGTGTGTGTGTGTGTGTGTGTGTGTGTGTGTGTGTGTGTGTGTGTGTGTGTGTGTTTTGGGGCTATCGCTGGGCAACACTGAGTTTCAGCTGCCTCCAAAGATTTTCTATTGGGTTCAGGTCTGGAGACTGTCTAGTCTACTCCAGGAACTTGTAATGCTTTTTACAGAGCCTCTCTTTAGTTGCCTTGGCTGTGTTTTTCAGGTAATTGCCATGCTGGAAGACCCATCTTTATTGCTCGTACAGAAGGAGGTTTCTGGGCAAAATCTCACGATACATGACCCCAGCCCTCTTTCCTTTAGTCGTCCTGTCGCCTTTGTAGAAAAGCACCCCCAAAATATGATTTCCCATGCATGTTTCCACACCCATGCTTCCCGGTTGCAATGGTGTTCTTGAGGTTGTACACATCATTCCTCTTTCCACCAAACTCAGTAATGAGAATGCATACCAATGGTTGCCCGGCGACTGCATTCTGTTATCTGATGAACACATTAGAACCCATACAAGGTGGCCAGATAAAGATCATCATTGGACCTGCGATGAGCAGCCTGACAATCATCATTTCCTGATCTGGCATGAACAAGGAGCATTGCAAAGTCTGTTTCATGCAACAAAGGGACTTCTTCAGTTTGGGTTGGCATCATCTCTTCACATTCTCCAGACCTGAATACAGTTAAACATGCTTGGAAATTACTAAGAAGACATCTGGCAAGCCGTCCAAAGCCTCACACAACCACAGCTTGAGCTAAAAGATACCTTGAATCAAAACTGGAAGAGGATCCCTCAAGATCTGATCAACAATCTGATTCTGTATATATACAGTATATCAGAAGCAATTTTGTTTAAGGAAGGTGCTCAGACCAGGATTGTCTCAAAAATCAAAAGATTATAAATTACCCTGCATATACAGTGCATCCGGAAAGTATTCACAGTGCTTTACTTTTTACACATTTTGTTACATTACAGCCTTATTCCAAATTGTATTAAATTAATCATTTTCCTCAAAAGTCTACACAAAATACCAAATTATGACCATGTCAAAAAAGTTTTTTGAGAATTCTGAAAATGTATTAAAAATAAAAAAATCACATTTACGTAAGTATTCACAGCCTTCGCCATGAAGCTCAAAATTGAGCTCAGGTGCATCCTATTTCCA
>JAVSBV010165514.1:0-14213 GCA_033117975.1 Parotocinclus spilosoma | reverse complement strand
CCACACTGTTTAAAGCACTGTGAAGCTGCGGGAATGAGTGAGAGGGAAGCCGCGTCGTTACCAGTGATAAGAAGCTGGTTCTTAACAAAAGTTGAGCGCGTTGTAGTGCATATTTAGTCAATGACATGTACACACAACAGTATATATTTGAGTACTTATTTTTTGACATTTTAGGGGAAGCTGAGCTTCTCTTGCAGTCTTAGAGCAATTGCCACTGACAATTCAAACCACTGGCTCCTATAACATATAGTGAATAGAAAATTATATTCAAGAAACCCAGAGTAAGTTGGTTATACCATAATATAACAGATGTAGATGGTGTTCTGAATTGCATCTTGTCTTTACCTACAACCTCAACCATCCTATTATAAAATATTTCCCTATTACAATGTAGCACCTAACCCTACAAGAAATTTACTAGATACCGCAGAAAATATTTTGTTCCTTTATTTAGGGATATAAGCACAGCAAAGGAACCTCTGCTATGTAGTAACCTGTCAAACTACCTACAGGCATACACACGAGGGGTAGTTGATGTGGGGAATGAAATGCACAAGGTACATTACGGTAGAGTGAAGAAGCCCTGTCAAGAATATATATAACAGGCCAGGAGGGTAAATCAGAAAGTCTCTGTAGCCACATAATTATGCTGACAGTGTTGAATGGAAGTAGGCTGCTATGCTGGAACAAGGTAGACATTTTCCCATAAACTAAAAAAAAATATTTGAACCATTTTCCACAATAAGTAACGTTCAGATAGTGAGATTTGCCTGTGAATATTGATCTGGAATGCCTACGTATCAATGCACATCATGCTTCTATTTACAGTATGTGCCTAGAAATAAAATTCATTCTTATTATCTGACTTCTGTGAACATTTAAATGAAAGCAGTAAAATGTTGGATGGATGTTTATGTATTGTTTATAACATTTTTTAAATTTAAAGTTTCTTTTTCTGATAGGCAAAGAAAATGCCTGCTACATGAGGTTAAAGCAGTAAAAACACTGCATTCTGCTTTAGCAATCATTCAACTCAGCCTGCCACCAAGCAAGCATGCATGTAGTTGTTTATTCTCAGCTGGCTGCAACACTCACTGGCCACAAATTAAAAGAATTCGACCAGGACCTGGGTTGGGGTATCACACTATGCTGTGATGTTTCTGAGCCACTGGTTATAGTACATTAATGTAGCTTTTCCTCTTAAGAGGAAATTACAATGTGAAGTAGTAACAAATCCCTGTTTCCACATTTCTAAATAACTAGCACTGTGCATTATAGTTAAAATTTATAAAACAAAGCAATGCATTTAATATATGTTAAGTAACACCAATGTAAAATTGATCCCTAAATTTTTAGGGCTGTCCAAAACTTTGCATGGCTAGTAAAAACGAAGAGGGTAGTGATGGGTATGATTAGGTTAGAATGAGAAACAAGGTTATATAATTCCTTTCAAATCCAATGGATGTGAAAAGTGCATCAAAACTTTATATTACATCCTTCATGACGGAATAGATAACTCTGTCCTGACCTTACAGTTTTGCACAATACTCATTTCATATGGTTTTAAAATAACTATAGAAACGTAGCATGGACATGGATGGAAAACTGATCTAATTTCATATCCTTTCAGTTGTTTTTCACTGGCTTTTATTGTTCCCTCCAAAAAGTAGGACAGTTTTGGTAATCTGGCTATTCACACTCAGTGACTTCTGCAGTTAATGCATTATAATGGTTAATGCAGTCTATTATATTGTTTCTGAGATAAAGTAGGAATTACAGTGACTTTGATGAATGTTAAAGTAAGCACATTCGAATCAATCAAAATGAAGTTTCCATTACAGCAAGGGGGCTGCATCCAGTCATTCACTGACGGAAAGGGCTGGGAATTTCCACAGCTCAGACACAGATGTCAGTAGAGAAATGAAGATCAATGCAGGTGGGAAGTCCTCCCAAATCCATACCATATCTCCTTCTGTGTAGCATTAGCGGCCCTTCTTTTATAGAGAACTGCTCTGGCTCACTTCATATCAAAGGCTCAGCAGATCTTTTGGAATAGTGCAGGGCTCAGATTGGGCTAAATAGCTTTGCATTCAATACTTTTAACATCTATTAATAAACTGAAGTACTTTTCACTTACAAAGTTCTTTTTCTAAAACTTTCTCTATTATAATTAATGGATAGTACTGTTTGCCCCAAACATCTTACATTAGCTAGTTACAGACATGGTCCCCCTAGAGAAACATTTAATTAAATGGCATGGCCCCACATATTACAGGTGATACAGTAATGCTTGGATACACTATAAACACACAGCCTCTGGTTTGGTATTGACTCCCTTAATCTCTTTTAGCCAATCATTGCCACTTTGCTGGTTACCAAAAACAGATTGAATGAAATATTACCACAACAGGTCTGTCTGAAAACCTATTAAGCTGCATATAGAGAAGAATAAGTCACCCTGTGTTCTAATAAGTGATAACCACAATAACACTTAATGTGTTTATATTACATTTACAATACATTTATTTTTAATGTAAATAAATTATTGTCAAGGGAACTGTAGTTGTCTATGTGCACTTTATGCACATTATTTAACCCCCCACCTCAGTACATAAAGAAAAATGCATTTGCCTTGATAAGTTTTAATGGTATTTTGGTAATTTCTGACAAGCTTCTGACACCTCTCTTATAGAAACCTTGCCAATTTTACCTGAACAAAAACCTCCAGCCTTGACGGTTTCCACGCTACAACTACATTCTTAACATCTCACCAAAGGTTTTCAATAGAATGTAGAGCCTTAGAGGGTCTCTCTAGGACATTCCAGGGTTGTTTCTTAGCCATTCTTTGGTTGACTTGAATATAGTGAGAACAGCTTATCACCTTTCTTTAACCCACAAAAGCTCAGGATATATATTTTCTGTTTGTTCCCTTACATGCCAAATCAAATAGAATTGCCTAAGTTGATTTGTTTTGTGTGTTGATTTGTTTTGTGTGTTGATTTGTGACCCCTGCTGATATTCACAGCTGTGAATCAAGAGGATTTTCTTTACATACATCTGTATAAACAGTGATGGCTCAAACGAACCTGGGTAAAGTATTCTCCAGTCATAAAGACTGATTCTCTAAAGAACAAGAGTTTCTTTCTCTGTTTTTTTTATTCTACTTTAAATACATTTTAAATTATTTTATTAAGTCCACCCTATTATATGCACATGTTCAGTGTAAAAATGAATGTAAACAGTCCAAAATACACCTCAAGGTTTGATACATGGAATGGTGACCAATAAAAAAATTTTTCTTATAGAAATCAAGATGGAAGGGGATAAGTTCATTCATTTTTTTTATTCATTTGTTTCTAGTCAGGGTCGCTGGAAAGCTGTTGTCTAGATGGTGGTACAGGGCAGGAACAAGATAGAGTGGGATAGAGTGCCAATCCATCATAGGGCAAATGCACTCACACTAATGGGTACTTTGGAAATATCAATTAACTTAACACGCATGTCTTTGAATGTGGGAGGAAACTGGAGTACCAAGAGAAAACTCACATATAATAGCTGGATAAGATGCAAACGCCACACAGATAGATCCCAGGGATTGAATCAGAGATCTCAGAGCTATGAGGGGTGGCATGGCTCAGTGCGTAGTGACCTCACAACAAAAAGGTCCTGGGTTTAATCCCTGGGTGGAGCAACATGGGTCCTTTCTGTGTGGAGTCTGCAGGTCCTACTTGTGTCTGTGTGGGTTTAGTCTGGGGCTTAGGTAAATTAAAATATTAACTGATAAGATAAACGAAATAAACAAGAAAGTTCAAGTTTTGTAAAGAGGTTGTAGGCACCAGAGAAATACCTGCGGTTAGTGGCATTAGTTAGTGAGCCTCCGATAGTACATACAAGGCCACAAACCACTATCTCTCATATGGATAAAAAAGATACCTGCATGTGCTAGTAATGTAGAGCACAGATAAACTGCAAGGGCCACAGAGATGTTGTTACACATGGTCTCCCCTGGTGAAGCAGGATGTAGGAACAAGACAGCATGGTTATTCAATTGTACAGTCTTAACACCTATGTGAGGGAAACTCAGTGGTCCTTTATTCACTGAACACCTTGATGAGGTCGACATGAGTGGTGGCAGATCAATGGGACTGGAGACAGGCTGTGGGTGAAGCACAAGGGAGACCAGGTGACAATCTATTGGTGCAGCCTGCATATGAGTGGGGAACCTTGGAGCAGGTATAAGCAGACTTCTCTGTATAAAGAGCAGGGTAAAGCAACAGAGCAGAGCGAACAAACAGGAACAATCAGAAGCAATGCTCAGTAACAGGGCTATGCAGCATGTAAAGATGATGAAACATCGGACTGTGAGGAGGAGAGGAGAAGTGAGGAGAGTTGCATTTCAATGTGCTGTTGAATGATGAGCTGAATGGGTGCCAGTGTGCATAATCAGTATAGAGGTGAATTGGAATGAGGGAGTGAATGAAAAGACTTGAGTGCAGTGTGCTGGGAAATCTAGTCCAGGTGTTGTGTGGTCATGACACTTTACCATTACATATACCATTGATATACAGAGCAATTAACTTAAATGTCTTTGTAGATCTGAACAAGGATTCAATAAAGATTCAATAAAGATTTCTTACCTCTATTTTGCTTTTGTAACAATTCAACCATTTTAACTTATTAAACGTATTAGCCCTACAGTATTCAACAATTTAGCATTTAGCATTTTACACCTGAACACCATAGTAACCTATATCTTCTGTGGAAGTTCAAATAAAAAAAAACTTAAATACATATATTTTTAGTTCTCAAACAGGTATTATCTGCTATTTTCTATTTGTCTTTAACAAATCCTTGGCTTTGAATGCACTTGTCTGATTTTAACCTTGTCTTAGCTTATCAAACAGTGACTAATTTATCTGTTTTAATCAAAATATTTAAGACAAACTACACTCTCATTTGAATAGTAAAACAAAATTCAGGGAAAAGCTTCTCAAAGACACATCAAGTAGACCTCTGAGCAGCAAGAGGCAGGTCACAGCAGTGACTGCATACAAATAGAACTGGTAAAGGGCATGGTTTAAAGACAGATAAAAATGCTGTCTTGCATAATTACACGTTATAAAACCTGACCAGTCACTCATTATTATTGCATGTACACCACCGTGAAACTTTAATTAACAAGGAGTCTGCAGCAGTAAATCAATTAGAACACAGGCACTATTAATGTGATCAAATAAGCCAGCAGTGTATCATTCATAAACAGACTCCGGCGCTAGTTCAATATTGAGGCGTGATCCGCTTGATCTCTTGCAAACAATTACTACGGTGTTTGGGGCTTGGTGATAAAATTCATCATCCATAAACAATATGGTTGGAAAATAGGAGGATGCTCAGTCGCCTTGAAAATACTTACTGCAACTTCCTCACTTGGTGTTTTAATGCTTCAGTTGCTAATTAATTAATGCAACTGTATAAGAATAGTAATGTAGCAGGCAATGAAGTCAATTTGTAAAAACTGGGGATAGCATGTGCAAAGTACAGGGCTGAACTAATATGGATCACATATTGGACTTTAGCTACAGCATTTAACTTTATTTCAAACTATAGAGTGAATCAACAGTCACAAGACACAAAGTAAGGCAAAAGCCATGGGATATCTTACGTAGATGGTGTCTTGAATGCAGCATATGTTGCTCTAACAGCATATGTGCTCTAATGTACTTTTTTTGCATTAGTGCTTCCATCACAGAAGTGTAAATGACCTTTACCAAGGACACTAACACAGCCCCATAGCAGACCTTGGCTTTTGGATGGTCCTTTTTAACCAGAGCACACGGTGTCCATTTTTTTCCATCAAAGACCTGGAATGCTGATTCATCTGACCACAATACACATTTTCACTGTGTGATGATCCTTCCTAAAAGCTTTTAAATCCAGAGAATTCTGAGGCTTTGTAGAGTAAAGATTTACACATCTTTTTTCATTTGACTTTCATTCATGTCTGTAATGAAATAAAATTATATGAAAATGTGGATAAATGTAAAAAACACTGTGTGTGTTTTTATATGCATGTTTCGTACTGTCCTAGAATCTTCTGATGTGGGGTTGAATAGGTACAACCCTAACCCTAACCTTGCTAGTTCATGGTTGGACCCCTTCTTTCCTACAGAACAGCTTAAATTCTTTTTTATATTAATTCAACAAGGTGCAAGAAACTTTCCTCAGAGATATTGTCAGCTGTACATTAATGGTGTGAATCTCCTGTTCCATCACAACCCATGGGTGCTCTATTTGATTGAGTTCTGGTGGCTGTTGAGGCCATTCGAGTACAGTGAATCATTATCATGTTCAAAAGTCAATTAGAGATTATTTGAGCTTTGCAAAATGGTATGTTATCCTGCTGCAGCAACCATTACATCTCCACCAGCAGCCTGAACTGTTGAGACAAGTTATCCTGGCTCTATGCATTCATATTGTTTACACCAAATTTTGATTCTACCATTTAAATAAGGCAAGAGAAATTGAGACTCATCTCAACTCAGGATTTATTTTAAAAATGGTTCTATTTTATGTGCTCCTCTGATTCTGTAGCTCATCTGCTTTGAGATCCCAACATATTGTGTCTTCAGAGATGCTCTACTGTACATCTTAGTTCTAACGAGTAGTTATTTGTGGTATGCTTGCCCTGTCAACAGTTAATGGATTACACAGACCAGTCACATTCAAAAACAATTAAATCATCTTTATTTCCCATCTGATGCTCAGTGTGAATTTCAGCAGGTTGCTAAGCACCTTGACCTGGACATGTGTTTTTTTCTTTGCATGTACTGAGCATTAATGGTGTATATATGATATATGAACTGCTCAAGGAATTAAAGTAACACATCAGAAAACACATAAGATCATGCAGAATATCTTTCCTGAGGAACTAGGTAATGTGTTTGGAACAAAAGGATGCCACATAATTTGATGGAAATAAAAATTATAATCCTACAGAGGGTAGAATTCACAGAATTTGTATAAGCGAAAAAATAATGCAGCAGGCTAGTAATGGGGTATGCTCCTAATGAGATCAAATGGTGTCCTGGGGATCTCCTCCCAGATCTGGACCATAACATCACGAAAGCTTCTGGACCAACCTGGCGGAGTGCAACCTGGCGGAGTTGGATGAACTGAAACATAATGTCCCAAAGGTGTTCTACTGGATCTAGGTCAAGAGAGCAGGGTGCCCAGTCAATGATATCAATTGCATTATTATACTCTCTCCACATGAGGCCACCAGACATTGTTGTGCACCAGAAGGAACACAGGACCACTGCACCAGTGTATGGTATGACAAAGGGTCCAGGGTCTGAGTGCCGTTGCTGTAGAGGTCTGTGCATCCTTCGAGGGATATACCTATTCAGACCATCAGTGACCCACCACCAAACCAGTCATGTTGAATTTGGACGCAGGTATCATAAGGTTATCCATGGTATCCCCAGACCCTGTCACGCCTGTAATGTGTTCAAGTGAAACCTGCCATTGTCTGTGAGAAGCGCAGGGTGCCAGTACCAATCTGCCAATTATGGTGTTCAATGCCAAATGGCAATACAGTTCTATGGTAAAGGACAGTGAGCGAAGGTAGTCACTACAGGATGTCAGGCCCTAAGGTCACCCTGTTCCTGATTGTTTGATCAGACACATTTACACCAGTGGCTATATACAGTATGCATGTGTGTGTGTGTGTGTGTGTTTGAGACATCCACTGCATTTCCTCATTTCATCTCCCAGTACCTATCACTCCACCATTTTATCCATCAGTTTGGCAAATTAAATGATGCATGCTTGTTATTTTTTGGCAAAGTACAGTATATTGGGGACAGAAATTAGAAGATATTTTAAACTAAAACACCCCCTAATTTTTGTAAGAAGTGTATTTTTGCTTTCTGATGTTTCAATCCTGCATGTTTGTTCCACGTCTGTTTCATTATCACTCACTCCATTCCTATGCTGTGCTTGACCCAGTTTCCTGGCATCACCCTGTCTTCCTGCTATGTATTCCCCTGGCCTCATCTCCTAGACTCTGTTTGGCTCTTCACTGTTCCACTCGCTGTCTTTTCTGCATGTGTACCTTTTGATCACTGCCTGGGTGGACTGTTTAGTGTTGTTTCTGTTTTTGGACTTGTTTGTATTCTGGTTTCGCACTGTTATTTGCTTTTCAGTTTATTACTTTTCAGCTGCTCTGCACCTTCTATAGGTCAACGGCAAAGAGCATCATGAGCAGCTGGCTCATGGTTTGGTCCATCAGTGCCACTGCTGCTGAGTCCCTGCAGAGGTGGAGAAAAATGCCCAATACATAAAACTAATAAGCGAACCAGGGAGACATAAGTGCAGGGAAGCATGACTGTGTGTAGAGGAAGGGACATGCTCTAGGGGGCCAAGACAATTCACTAAAAAGTTGATGTTTCAATACATATATACAAGCATATGTATACATATCTATAATTGTTAATATGTATATATAGATAAAGATCTATGTATGTGCATGAAGTGTGTGAAGGGATAAGGATAGCAGATATGAAACAATGGGTGTTTAACACCAAGTATCTGGGGGAATACTAGAACAATTCAAAGTGAGGACTGAACCCAGATCACAACAGCATAGGTCTGGGAAATTACAGATGTGATACCAGAGTTGGGTATCAATCTGTGGAAAAGAACGCCATCTTAATGGCAGACACAGGAGCCATACGGAGACAGACTCAAAAACAGGGCCATTGCTAACTAGAAAAAAGACAAAAATGCACAGGGTAAATCAGAGAGACTAAATGCCACTAACAAAGCCAAAGTGCCAATGTGGAGAGTGAGAAAAGTGTAAGCGTAAATGCTGGTTCAGGTGAACTGATTTGTGAATCGGAAGAGCTCTAAATCAGATACAAGAATCTGAGCTTAAGACTGGTATAATTGATGTAATCTGGGCTCATACTAGTTCAAGGACTATAAGCAGTGTTTTATAAATGACAAACAGGAGGCAAAAGTAGCACTCGATTGCTAATAGTAACTCAAAAAGAGAGAAAAAAACATTAATGACTGCATCGAAGAAACGAACTGCAAGCTTACAAGGTCACAAGCTCATAGATATCAAGAGACTGTACAAGCACCTGGGTGGCTTCCCTGGAGAGGAAGGATCGAATTCTCGTAATGTTGTAGAGCAGGTATATACACGACTGGATCAGTTTGGAAATGTGAGCAGAGAAGCTCAGTTGGTTATCAAAGATAACTCCAAGACTTCTTGCATTCTCTGAAGGTGTGATTAATGAGTTCAACTGCTAGATGGCAAGATCTTGATAGATCTTGATAGATCTCCTAACAGCATGTCTGTCATGAACATAACAGTGATAGGAGAAGACAGTAAAGGTTATGACTTTACCAAGGAAACGGGTAAAGAGAGAGAAAAGAAGAGGTCCCAGAACTAAGCCTTGTAGAACTCCAGTTGTAAGTGCATACTGGCAAGCCACTGCCAGGCTGAGCCTATGATTCCAATACTGGAAAATGGCAGAAAGGAGAATATTGCATTAAACTGTGTCAAAGCTAAAATGTTTCTTTTTGGTTTGTCAGAAATAGCCACCAGTGCCAGTTCTGTGGAGTGAGCTGCCTTGAAATCATACTGGTTGTGATCTTGTAGGTTATTATCTGTAGGCAGAAGATATTGAGCAATCTTCTCATGAACCGGGTTTGCCAGTCAATATTCCTGCAATCAGGGACAGTCCAGAATCACTTGCAGGTGGGGAGCATGAGTCACATGAAAAGAAATGTTCTTAGTATGGGCTCCCACCTGGAGCTCGTCTTGCTGGGTATGATGAGACACTGAACATGAGAGGAAGCTGTGTGAGGTGTCAATGTAAGGCAATTTAACGTGAGGGTGTGATGAGACATAGAGGTCAAAAAAGAGATTTAAAGACCTGAGCATGCAGGTGCAAATGAGCACCAATATCAATCAGAGCAGGCGTGCCAGAGCTTGCCATCCAATCCTGGTACATTTTGTATGCCATCGCTTCCCTGTAGCATTGGGCATAGCATGCACTGTATTAAGTAACTGCCCTTCCACACATTCAGTAAGTCTCCAATTACAGATATCCAGCAACTCCTCAAATCTCCTACACACCAGCTATTGTTTGTTTCAACCACTACCAAATGAAAAAATGTACCAGAACATCTGAGCCAGAACCTCAAGCCAGACATAAAAGTTAATCAACTGGAACTGCACATCAACGTCTAGAACTGAGTAAGCCTTTAGATAACATTTGAAATGTCTTTAAGCAGTAGTCCAGTTGCCTTCATGCATTCAACACTACTATCAAATATGTAATGAATACTAACTTATTTTATGCAAGTAAAGGCACTGTTACTATGGTGAAATTGTACTAAAGTATAAGGACAATAATGAGTAGAAATCCACTCAGAAGAAAGTAAAATGTATTTTAGCTTTGAGCAAAAAATCTCCTTGGGGTATTTTCTTCTTGACTGTGTGGATGGAGAGGTGCAGATATCTGGGTTGCTTTCAATGTTTATTAACAAATTAAATGAAGTTGCATTTTCCATACTGTCCCAACTTTTTCCAAGTCCAAATGGTAATGGTCCAGTGTGGATTACTTAAGCCTTAAGCTTTAAGCCTTAAGCTTAAGTAAGCAAAACTAGAAAGCTAATATTTGTTAAACCATCAGTTTTACACAAACACAAAACATTAACAATTTCAGTATCCTGTAAACCAACAGTAGCAAAGCTACTGGCTATAGATACATTTGAAACTCCTGGCTACACTCAATACTCTTTTGTCTGATGCACAGTTTATATAAGGGGCTCAACATTTGTGGGCAAATACATATTCCACTGCATAAGTAAGCTATCACCTTTCTTTCACTTAAAGCTGGATTGGTCCTTTAGATTTGGACAAGGATTTTCTTTGGCTTAAGCCTCAGCTGGACGTGATTAGAATTTTGTGTCCATGTTTAGCATTTTATCTTGACTTCCTTGTATTGAATGTACCACTGACCTGCTGTCAGTCTAGGCCTAGGCAATTCTATATGTTATGAATACTTATGTATGTTGTAATAGAGGCAATTTAAATTGTAGCAAACAAAAATCATACATAAGTAAAAGTAAAATTGGAGTTTTAAGAAATACTCTTCCTTAGAATAAGTTTTGAATTTAAATTCCCTTACACCAAACTGAAATGGGTCACTCACTGTGTGGTATCAATATGGTTATGCTTACAATTTTCAGTAAATTATTTTTAGGTAATAATAATTATGTCACTTCAAACAGATATTGTTTACTGGTGATTGTAATCATGATTTGGTGCAAAAGCAGTATCCACACTCCAAGAAAGATGTGTAAATGATCTCTAGTTTGTCGACAAATGTGTCAGAAAATTATGTTTAAAAACTATGTTTCTCACAGAAAGATTGGAAGGCATTGGCATATTTCAGTCCTAACATTTTCTGATTTGACTTGTTTTGTGTTACAAATGCATGGATGCACCTGAAATAATATAATCTGGAAAGCACCTGCATTAATGCCGCCATCAAGAAGTGTAAATTACTTTGCTAAGGGTGCTGACATGACATGACCTGGAGCTGTTCTGAAGCACATGTTGTCCATTTCTTCCAAAACCGATCTGGATTACTGAATCATCAGACTACAAGACACATTTCAACTGTATGATGGTCCATCCCAAATTGTAATTTCTTACAAAACCGCCGTTTATTCCAAATCCAATCTGGATTACTGAATCATCAGACCACAATACACATTTCAACTGTATGAGGGTCCATCCCAAATTCCTTAGAGCCACTTTTTCAGAGTAATGTTTTAACTGAAATTCATCAACATGACTCTGTATTGTAGTACTTGATAAAGATTTGCCAATCAAATCCTGTGACGGTGTTGTTATATCATGTATTGATAAATAAAGGTTCTTGAGGCAGTGCCATCTCAGGGATCAAAGAACAATGAGCTTAGGCTTGCTCTACAGTCACTTAATAATATTATACACTGTAAAGAAAAATAAGCAAGGAATCCTTTACAATCTTTTTTTAGAGAAATATTGCTTTTTAAACATTCTAATATTTTGTCTGCACATTTGATAGCCACCTAGAGATCCTCTTTCATTAATGCTTTTTTTAATTTTGCAGTTACCAACTCAACTCTTCTGATTTGTGGTTGTAGCATTGTGTTTCTGCCAACATGACTGCAATATGCATCTTGTGTAAATTCAGCTCAAATAACACCTGCTTAAAACCGGTAACCTAAATTAGCACTTGGCTCTGTAGTTGTGCTGAGCTCACTATAAAAGGCAATTACTTTTTCAACATGGAACTTTGCTTGTTTAATTACCTCACATAGCAACTTCCTTTCCACTGCACCATATAAATAATGAAGCAAAGTCAATACTGAAATGAGCTGAAGTATAGAAGAGAAAGCTACAGGGATAAACCCCTCTGCAATCACCAAACGTCCCACTGTCCAAAGTTCAGCGTAACCAGAGCACCAGTTACAGAGCTGTACCATTCAAATGAAGCTACTTATGAAAGGGAATTAATAAGTATGCTAATAAGTCTCCTGTTGATTATTAGTCCATTATATCTGTTAGAAGTTTGAATTAAATACATATATGTTTAATCACCAAATGAATCAGTCCTCATGGCAGCCCAAAGGACATTGCAAACATATTTATAATATTTACAGTGGATACACAAAAAAGGAGACAAGCCTTTGAGCTTGTAAAACATGCATATGTGTACTTAAACAGTAGCTGTTGTTGAAACATATTTAATCATTTTAAATAAATAACTAGTGTTTTTACTACTGTTGTGATCGAAAAGTGAGTTTGCTTGTGTGTTTGTTTTGGGCAGGACAGGAAAAGGAAAAATATGACAAAGCTAAATAGCTTGCTAGAAGATTTTCTGCTAGTTTTATTTTTACATTATAGTAACAGGATCACCACAAATCAGGTTCTGTTTGGTTGGTGTATGTATTACTCTCATTGGGTCGTGGTGTTTTAGTGAGTGTTTGCTTATATGATTGTTGGAGTGTTTAAACACAGTGTCCACTTACATTACACTCCATTAGAGACATTTACCTTATTGCTCCTCTTTGTAAATGTAAAGTCAGAGACAGTAGCACATCTGTTGTTGCACAGTTCATCCTCTAAAGCCGGATTGTTATTTAATTTAATTTTTATCATTTTACTTAATTTTACTATTAATACAAACTTAAGTAGTTTGTAAGCCACCCAAGGAGGAGGGATCCCTTTTTGAGTGTTGGTCCTCTTAAGGTTTTTTCCTTCTACTTTCTGGGAGGTTTTATTGCCACTGCCACCCTAGGCTTGCTCAATTTGGGATTGACCTTTTAAGATGATATAATTGAGACAATACACCATTGTAAAAAGCGCTATATAAATAAATTTGACTTAATACTTCATCAGTTCTCACGGTATGCTGGTGGAGCTGCACTATTGGTAGATGCACTATTTTCAGTAACTTAGTACTGCTGTTTCTGATCCACTCATACCCAAACAATACAGAAAAACACATCACCACCATGTCAGTGTCACTGCAGTGCTGACAATGATCCACCACCCAAATAGTACCTGATCTGTGCTGGTACTGTAGGAAGTCCTGACCGTTAGAAGACAAAGTAAAGGGGACAAAGTATGCAGACAAACAGGGATGTGCACCTAATAAAGCTCATATAGCAACAATTGTGTGAGAAAATATATACAACCAGTTTAGCAATAAACTCAAATATATGTGTTACAGTATAGGAGGGAGGACCCCTATAAAATTGTGATTGCTGACGTCTAAGGGTTGCGTCACGAATGAGAGACACAACGTATTGCGTATGATCACGTGATCCCAAACAACGCTAAGACCCTCACTTAAATAACAGATCCTCCAGCTGTTTGTAATCACGTCACCAATCCAAAAAATATTGTTCAGTAACTGCAGTCGATGAGGACGAGGACTCGCTCGGGCGCGTGAGGTCGGACTCCTAACAGTAGGGACCCATGTCCGCTCCTCTGGGCCAGATTCTTCCCATTCTACCAGGTACTGAATGCTTCCCTGGAGCCATCTGCTATCTACAGGTGCGCCTTCAAAGAAGGGCCGTAATTGGGAACCTGATTAGTACGTGTCAGCGAGGACCTGTCCCAGCGATAAGCCCTTAATTCA
>JAVSBV010165494.1:0-14213 GCA_033117975.1 Parotocinclus spilosoma | reverse complement strand
ACACACACACGCATACACACACACACACACACACACACACACACACACACACACACACACACACACACACACACACACTATGTAAGTGCCATTTGTATGTTTGTTTAATATGCTGAAATTGTGCTAAAATTGTGTTTTCTTTACATTTCTAAAGTGTTTCTTATCTGATCTGAGACCAGCTGTTCTGAGCCAAGATTCATAGCTGTTCCTGCATCAACAGCTAGGGGTAAAGAAGGGCACTGTTTCGACTGTAAAGTTTGTCCCTGTCACACTGAGCACACACTGAAGACACTGCTGGTGAAAACAGAAGGGTAAACGAGATGCATGCATTTTTTTTTACAAATTAAACAAACAGGTCTGGTAGCAATGAACCAGTAAGCCTAAACATTTTACAACCAAACAGAAGGGGCTTTATAACAGCACATTAATAATAACGCATGATGGTAGTTTGTCTGCAGGCCTTGTTACCCCACAACTGTTTGGACACATGCCAAGATAAAACCCACAAATATAAATACAGACGTACAACACCCTAAAACATACCTATATAAACTTGCTTGCAAGTCTTCAGCAACGCAAAACTATAGGTGCTAACACTTTATGATGTTCATTAAGGCAAACTATACCATTAAAACAGTGACTTGTATCCTAATAAAGATTACCCCATAGCAGAACAGTAATGTTGAGGGTCTAACCTGTGTATCATGGGAAAACCCTGAGGAATTAGACGATTTACAATTATTGTGATTATACAAGTAAGATAGCTTCTTTACTGGATATTCCAGTAACTCATAGCTCCAAGCAAGTTCCCAGCAAATCCTTCTCTCTAAAACGTGCACCGCTCTAAATCCACACATGTATAGAAATTAATCTGACATCCCACTTACAGCGAGAAAAAACTATCTGTTTGTTGTATACATTGTAATCTTACCTCTAGCACATGCTGTTTCTTATTCTCTGTTTTCAGACAGGGACTCAGGGCTTTACTGCAATTTTGAGAAATGGGAAGTGGAAGGTAAATCCAGTAACATCAATTATAATTTAAACAATAAAATGAAAATATACTCCCATGTTTGGCAGGTCCAATATCTCTACACATATTTCCTGCCAAATTTATGGATATAGCTGATGGGAATAATTATAAATTCAATAACGAATAACTATATTTTTTCTGGTCATATAAAATTTGTTTTTGTAATATTTCATAAGGCCTGAGTTAATATTTGTCAAAAAGACTGAAAGAACAGGAAACAACCTTGTATTAACCTTGTAGTCAAATCCAGAGCAGTGCAGTCACTAACAAAATACTGCGTTTAATAAACAAAGTATATAGAATTATTCAAGTATTTTGATAATCTAGTCCCCATTCAGGAGAAAATAATCAGCATCAAAATCTAAAAGTCAAATCAAATCTCAGTATTTAATAACATTTGGTATGTTCCCCTGACTTAAACCCCATCAAGAATGTATGAGGTCATCCAAGGATCATCACATGGTGCTGTTAGGAATATTGTGAAATCATGATGGGACAACATGGATCATTGGATTGACATATGGCATCCACATCACTCTTATTACAGCGCAAGGGGGAACCAAACAGTAATAAACCACAAATCAAATAGGTGGGGGATTTACTATGTAACAAAACCGAATCTGTGTTAAACCCTAAATCGTTTACTTTTCGCTGCAGAAAAATAGCAGCAAACCAATAAGAGCTGTTTCCAGTTTTGGATCTGTGGCTGCCATACTCAGTATTCATAGAACATAAATATTAAACTGATTATTTTTGGAGATGTTGACCTCTTATCTATATACATTTGTGGCGTGTACTCAGGAAGGTGCTTAATCGGTTTTTCATTAGTGTGTAAATACCTTGGCAGCGTGTGGAATTATATTATTGATGGAATGAAATTTAAATTGAGGTTTTGACCTTGAATCCAGCTCAGTGTCACTCAAACGACATGTAGGCTGTAGTCTCTCACACACACACACACACACACACACACACACACACACACACACACACACACACACACACACACACACACACACACACTAGAGCAGAGGACTGAACCTCCTTATTTTCACATATCCGATCATCCTTTAGGTATGGCTGTCTGTCCTCCACCTATGCTGGTTTTTCTCTTATCTGTGCATCATAAAACACAATTAATAGATTTTTTACCACTACCAATGCATGAACAAACCAAAGCACACAAACATTTACAGATTGGTTTGTTTCATGCATTTTATTAGAGCTTTGAACTCCCTTGAGTTTTACATATAAATGACCTGTCTGTCTGTCTACTGATAAGCACTAACCAGGGCGAGCGGAGGTGTGTGTGCAGTGCAGTGGCACCAACATACTTGGTGAGAATAACACACAGGCACAAGCATACACAAGTGGAGGCAGGATGTTTTTTTGTTTTTTTTTAAAATAGGAGATGCACATATGTGCACATTATTTTACTGGCTATTCCAGCAGTGGGATTTTTCTTATATCCCTCCAGTAGGGATTATTAGTAGGGTTATTATACAGTTTATTATATAGTATATAGCTGTGTTACATTACTTATTTGATGCTAATAAATTGTAAATAAATCCCAAAACTTGGGATTGGTGACGGATAAGGTGTGGATTCATTGAAGTTTGAGATGTCAGTCATGTTTCAGATTTAACTTATCTATTGGTTCCATATCTCAATTTGAGAGGTTGATCAATGTGAGTGGAGCTGAAGCTGTGATTTCAGGTGGGGAAAACAATCGTACATAACTACTGGAATATTTTCTTCTGTTCAAAATGCACTTATCCATAGGTAATTCACTGTAATTGAAACTTTTGTATCCGGCTATGACTTATAAAACTTATAAACGTAATTTGTCCAGTGAACATTATTCTTTAGTCCTATTGAATCATTTCACAGACATAGAGGACCCAGATAAACAGGGACTTCAGTGATATAGATCTGTCTTTCAAAGGAGATTTTTAATGCACACTGTTGCTTAGTACAAAGCGGATTGTGAATAAAAACTGAATGCAATGATGTGGAGATGGCAAATGTCAATATTTTATTCGTAATAGAACATAAATGACAGATCAAACGTTTAATCTGACTAAATAAAACATTTTAAACTTTTGATCTGTGATCTATTGTTCTATTCTGAATAAAATATTAGATGTTGGCACCTTCACATCATTGCATTCAGTTTTTATTTACAATTTGTTTAGTGTCCCAACTTTTTTGGAATCCGGTTTGTAAAAAGAGTTTGAGTTTTATGAGCAAGCATTGCAGTAAGTATATTTGATTCACTAAAATACTGAATTCCATAAAGATTAATCAATAATATAGACACTTCATATTTTAAGAAATTGTAGGAAAACCCAGTTTTTCATGCAGTCTAGAGTCAGCATCCTGTTGTGTGATTACTAACCATGCCCGAGTGTGGAACACAATGGGGGACTGTGGTGGCCTAGCAGTTAAGGCACTGCACTCTGGACCTGATGATCCAGGTTTCAAACCCCACCTCTGCCAAGCTGCCCGAGTTGGGTCCTTAAACAAGGACCTTAACCCACCATTGCTTGAAATGTAAGACTGTATCAGTCTGAATAAGGGGCGCCTGCTAAATGCCGTAAAACATAAAAGATTAAAACAATGCCAGCTCCCCCCATAAAAATCCTCTTATAGGTGCATTTAATACTTGCATGTAATATAAATAAACATTGTAAGGAGTGTGAGTCAGCGCACCCAAAATCAGTACAACCATGAAGCTGTGTAAGAGAGACTTTTTTCCACAAAAAATAAAAAAATAAATAATCACATTGTGATGACGTAACCATGCTCGGGCCCAGAACTTGTAAGCACAATGTGAGTGCAGGCCAGTGGGGGAGTGGGGATGTATACATTTGTTTTATGGCATGATACTGTGAACCAGGCACAGTACAAGTGATCAATTGCCTGTGGCACACCCATTCATTCATTCATAAACACACACACACACACACACACACACACACACACACACACACACACACACACACACACACACACACACACACACACACCTTAAGTCATTTCTCTTCGATCCTTGTACTTTCTATCTCTATGCCCTTTTAATTTTCTACTTACCGTCCCTTTATATTTCCCCATTATTGACTCTTTCAAGACTCAATTCTCTCCCTAACAAAAGCTGCTTTAATATATTTAGAAACATAAGCCCTCAGGGAACATGCACATATCTATTCTCTCTTCCTCGCTCCTATCTATTCGCTCCTCACAGAGACTAATCTTCTTTGACAGCTTTTGGCTTGCAGTTCTGAAAGTTCCATCAGCAAGGTGTATTTGACAGCACCACCTATATTTATATATACGCACACATACATACATACACACACACACAGAAGTGAACTGTATGTATGTATGTATGTATGAGTCTCAGTTACACATACAGTGTCAAAGATAAATGAGCACACTGCTAGAACTGAAAGATTAATATGGTTTTCCTATAACGTGCAGAGGTGGAAAACATCACGGAAAGAGCCATAAACTTTGTGCAACACCAACCTATTACTTTGCCATCCTAAGTATGCTTTTATGAATGAGTGCTTTAAGATCATATGGGTAACAAACTGACTGCAGTGCATTTGAAGCTTGCTAGAAAAACAAAGAGCTGAAACTCTCATTGGAAAATCTGTGTTTGGAAAGTGTATTATTATGAATGAAGATGGAATGTATGTGGGGTTGGGAAATGTTTCATTTGCATATTTATAAAATCTGAATTTCTTGAGGAGGATAAAGAGCCTTTCAGAATTGCAAAATTGCATGATCTTGCAGCATTCAGTCAGAAATTTACCAGATTACACCCTCTTATTATTTGTCATAAAATACCAGTTAACATACAACAAATCTCCCCTACAGTTACAGCATTTAACAGGCACTCTTATCCAGAGCAAGATACTGAAGTGCTTTGGACTAACCTTAGCAGACTTTACCTTATTCTAGCAGGATACAGCCCAAAAACATCTTCCAGCTAAAATCATGTTATAGTAATGAAATAAATTAACAAAAAATGAATACAAATAATTTGAATATGTCTGTGCAATTTACTGCAGATATAGCAGCAGGTATCTACCAACGCACAAACTGTGAAATAGCCATAGTCATTTTTTGGAACGCTGCCTAGGTAAAAAAAAAAAAATCAGTGGGATTTAAGCCTCTCAGATTTGGCCTCATTATAATGACACCACCCAGTCTGGGGATCTTCACCTATGGCTTGAGCATCATGAAGCTGAGAGCTAACTGCATTAATATTTTAATAAACATGTAAATGGTGCATACTTTTAACGATGCATCATATATCTGTCATTAAGCATCTTTAAATAGATAATAGAACAAAGTATGTACATAACCTTATGTAATATTTGAATGAATAACTCAAACTCACCCTCATAATTAGTTCAGACCTTGTGTGAATAAATACAGGTGTAATAGAATAACTTCAAATTGGATGGGGAGAAATATTATTTATCAGAAAATCTATTAATTGTAGCATGTAAAGCCACAAAGTGTAACATGTAAAGCAGTTTAACATACTACAAGGTAATATGTAATATTGCAATAACCAACTCTTCATTGCAAAACCCCTGTCAAGGGAAGTGTAATTTAAAATATTCTTGGTCTATCATTTGCTGTTTAGTTAACACTTATACATTACTTCTATATTATAGACGAGTTTACATATGACGTCTTTTTACTTAAAAATAAGAGTTATTGCCGATACTTGTGTTCAGGTTGAACATAATACATTTTAATAAAGTGGATCAATATTATGTAAAAGAACAGGCACTCAGAACTGGTCATTCAGAAGAGGTCTGTTTAGGTTGACAATGTCTGGTGCTGGAACCTTGGAGAATTTTGACTACAGCATGTAACAGGTATTTTACTAGGATCCCTGGGAACTGCTTTGTCTCATGGAAATGGGGTATAATATGTCATCTTTAAGTGCAGAGTGAAAATGTGAATCTTTACTCATCACTGGAAGGCAGCAAGATGGTCATTCATATGTCCAGTATAAGCACATTACTCCACCAAACACAAGTACCAACACAGAAAAAAGACTTACTTATTTTTTTTTTTACTATTTATGTTTAGTACTGAGGGGTGGCTTAAGTTGGAGTTTTAAAAGGTTCAATGTAAATATCACATACTAATCACAAATATGGATTGTTTTTCCCACAATATTGTACATATAAAGCACATCTTGCTTTGTGTTTATACTCTGTATTGTTAGAGCTATTGGAATTTAAAAGTTGCTATTTTAGTAGGCAAATCTTGCATATGTATTTGGGGCTCTGGCAACAAGAGTTTAAATACCACTGACTTCACAGTTTCCTGCAATAAAACAACAACACTGCTTCAGGCAGTGGCTGTGTACCTAAAGAACATTATTTCTCATTTTGGGCGCTTATTATTTTAAATTGTGAACACTGGGATGCAGCTCATTCAAGTACAAAGGAATTCTGCAACTCTGGAAACTACATAAAGTCTAACAAACGCACTAAATGTCACCACAGTTTAACAATGCGACTGGTATGTGAGATAATAGATTGCAAATACTGCTTCTAATAATGACAAAGTAAATATGATATAACAACAAATAAAGAAAAATATAATTCATTAAAACGTTATAATTCTGGTAACTATTATGTTGTTTTGTATTCTTACCACAACACCTCGGAAGCTAGTGTTGTAGTAAAGACCGCTAAAGCCGAGTGAGAATAAGGACCTAGACCGGAATACCAAGTCAAAACCAAGGCCTTTAATAGACCAGTCCAAGTCAAGATAAAGAGCAGGAGTGGCTGAGAAAGACCAGATTAAGAATAATAAAAAACAAAATGGGAAAAAAAATGTTTGTAATTCACTGTACAATCACTACCATTTATTGTACGTACAATTGTATTGTAATTATTTACTGTGTAATAATTTCATCCCATATTTTGTAAAATAACATTAAATAATATATAGCCTAAATATAGTAACAATGAGTATTTTATAGTCCCTGTCAAACTAAGGCAATGTTTAGAACTTCAAGAAACACTTGATGGTGATTCTGATGTTAAAGTCAGCTTAATATAGGCAATAGAGAACATACAATCTTTCCATTTTTATTATTAAATATAAAAAAAAAACTTAATAGCATTTAAATCTTTCCTAAAACTATAATACCTATATGAACCAAGTAGAGGGTTCTACCGTAATTTAATACATACAGACGATTAAAAAAAACGTTATAATTAACATTATGCAGACAGATACATTGGACTTGGCTGGTCTTGATAATTTCTGCTCCACGTTACCCTCAGACCAAGACAAGACTAAGTCCAAATGTGGTGGAGAATGATACGTAACTCAGACTGTTTATGGTTTTCAGACCGAGACTGGACTTGAGTACTAAAACAGTATTGTTTTTATTGGAAAATGCTATTTCTATAAGATTAAACAGGAGCTATAAGATCTCAAGTCAAGACAATTTTATTTATATAGTGCTTCTTACAATATAGAATTGTCTCAAAGCAGCCTTACAATCCTATATTATCTTAAAAGGCCAATCCCAAGTTGAGCAAGCCTAGGGTGACAGTAGCAAGGGAAAACATTCTGAAAGAAGAAGGAAAAAACCTTGGGAGGTCCAAGACTCAAAAAGGGACCCATCCTCCATGGGTAGCCTAGATGTTAATTAAGTAAATACTTAAAAGTATATTCAAGTAATAGTAAAATTAAGTATGTAATACAATTTAAAACAATATTAATATTTAGGGTAATAATAAAATAAGTAACAAAAAATAGATTTTAAAACAAAATAGATTTTTAAAATCAGTCCTCAGTGGGAGGTCCTTGGAGGTAGTGATGTAGTAGTGAAGTGATAGAGGGAGTTTCTGCACTCTTGGTTAACATGTAATATTTTAAGGTAGGTTTTCATCTCCATATTGGAAGAACATCAGGTTATCTGCTAATATAGGAACTTCAGTGAATAGTGCTGTCACCTCTCTGCTTCAGAGATTCCTTGTTTTAGAGAATGGGGGAAGAAAGCATATTCATACCTTCTTTTCCCAACAGGAAGTCCAGAAAATGGTATGTGTAGGCCACACCACTGTGGGTCTCCACCTGTGCTTTCCTCAGTGTCGAGTAGATCTTCCCTGGCGTTTCATCTGAACCACGTGGCTTAGGCAACTTACAGCCCATTTCTTCACACCTGAAAATAACTGCATACAAAGAACAGTGAAGGAGAGGAAGTAAGAGAGTGAGACAGAGAGAGATAAACATGAATAATTTGTTTAAGATATTAATTTATTCATTGATTTGCATGATTGTCATGGCAGTACAATTACTAATTTTATTGCTTGGTTTGATTGACATTGGAATTGAAAGGGAACATAAATAAGCAGACGGGCATGAGCAAACCCAAATGAGTACAGACACTCGCTCACACATGCACACATAATATTAAAGCTTATTTTCTGGAAGTTAATCTCGGCTCCCAGCACAAACACGCACGCATGCCTCACACTTCACCTGCAGCTATTTAACTCTCCTGCAAACACACACACACACCACATCACATCACCTTGGCTACTGGCAACAGCTATCAGATAACAGGGATGGAGGAAATCATTTTTGATCTGTGAGGCCACATCCAATTATGGAGTGGAATTGAGCATGAGGTTTGTGAATTAGTGTGTGGCTAATTCTAATGACTGCTACATCTCCAGTGCAAGACTGGACTGGACTGGCAAGCGTCAACCTAATACAAGGCGACAGCAGTGTGTCCTGACCGTGTATGGCCGATCCAAACAATTACCTGATTGCGTTAATTTTTAAAGGTCTGATAAACAGTTCAAACAAGAAGCAAAAAATCTGAATAAGATCAGACATGACTATGGATCATAAATGATTACAGGTCAGCAATGCAAGACAGAATGCCAAAAATCAAAGAAGAGAGGGAAAAAAACCCACATGCATAGGGGTGGGCAATGTGGCAATATTGTACTGTAAACCTTGGGAGGACCAAGACTCAAGAAGGAACTTAACCACCTTGGGCAGCCTAGATGTTCTATGTGAACTTATCTAATGAATAAGCATATAGTAGAAGTTTTAAAAAATTGAAGCTAAACATAAAAAGAATAAATAACTATAGAATATAGTACAGGACAATAGTATATATAATTTAATTGAGTGTAATAATCAGAATCATTGTAGGTTCCTGAGTTTTCAGCAGGAAAGTTCTTGTGGAGCGGCATGCTCAGTCAGCTGGTGGAGGGGAGGGGAAGTTATTGCCCTCTGATACAAGAGGAGTAACAGAATGAGTACAGGAATAAGATCATCCAATATTGTTTACTTTGACAGATAAACCAAACAACTGTGAACAAACAAAACAATTGTGATTAGAAATAAAATCATTTAAGAATTTAAAATGGGTGGTTTTGACCTAACCATAAGAGTGCAACCTAAAGCACATATATTTCAGTGTTTAAACCATAAGTATTTCACAAGTCTGCTAAAGGAGGCGCTAATCCATATTGAAATTGTGCTGTTGACATGATTTGGGTTCCCAGTCTGAAGATTAGATTGGTTTACTCAGTGTCGATAAATATTTGCCAGGAAAATGACCTAAATTTAAGAAGTGGTAGGTAGAGACTGCACAATGGCCAAAAAGTTTTACTCATGTTATCATACATATTATCACACTGTAACATGGAGAACAACAAAATTACACTGCTCAAGCATTCAGGCTGCACTGATAATTTAAAGGAGAAAAATGAACAAAACATTATATCCTGTAGTTTTGAGATTTTTCATGCAATTTTACTAATACAGTGCCCTGCAGCAGGGTTTGAATAATCTGGGAACTTGAAGGACATCCTTTCTTTGAGGGACAGTCAGTCTACCACAGCAGGAGTGCAGTGAGTGAGTCAGTCATAGTATAGGTATAGGTATAGGTCACATACGTAATGCTAAATGAACTGACAAAGAAGCTTTCCAACCCTTAAAATACTCAGCATCATGCCACATATTACTCGGCTGTGCTTGGGTTATAAATGGATGGAAGCTCACCAACAATGTTTAAACCCTTTGGGATCAATATCAACAATTTATCAAAGATTATATAACAAAATGGATATCTGAAGAGAAATATTTTCAGTTTACCTCAATATAACCATTTGTGATTTCATTTGTTAAAATAATTTAAACAAAAACTGTGACAAAAACAGGCTCTTTTCATAAAAATAATGGACTAAATAATAATACATAATACATGGACTAAATGCTTTATTTAAAAACTAGAGACTGAGCGCTTTACAAAGCTGAAATACTGACTGGGGGTCTGGTAATTGGCAGCAGAGTACCTACATTTTACAAATAAATTATGTGATTATCAGGCTGATATGGAGCTTAAATAGTATGGCTACAATGATACACTTGACTTATGATTTGGTCTGATTCACAAAACCGTGTTTCAATCTTCAATTTTCTCAGACCTAGCGACTTTACATTCATAAAAATACATCCTTTTTATTTCTAAAGTGTAAACAATACAAGTTTGTAAACATTAAAAAAATTACATTTGTAATTGAAAGAAATTACTAGAAAGAAAGGTTTGAAATTGTAAAAACGTACTATTGTAAATTCACCATTATTCCTGAAGAATAACAATTCAAAACGAGTGTACTTTTCAGTCATAAAATTAAACCAAAGATGCATTGTCCAAAATATTACAATCAGAATTAACAAAATAATATAAGCTAATAATTAAACTGTGCTTAAATTACATAGCATGGTTTTTATAGTGGTGTGTTACTGCTGTTACTGTGCAGTGACCGCTAAATGTAAATAATGCATTTAAATTTTAAACCATAGAATGCCTAAGACATTTCTATAGCGCTGTATATAAATAAGAAATGTACAGACACGGGGTAAAGTAGCCAAAAGTAATGAGAGCATTGGCAATGTGCCTTAATTTATGTGGCAATTAACCTTTTGCAGTACAGATTCACTAGACATCTGCAGCACATCTAATGACTAGATGACTTGATAATAATGCTATAAGTTAACCATTTGGTTCTGCTCTCCCCCTTCTGCTGAGCTGTCGGTCACATCATATCTGGCACTAACTGCTCTTGCAACAGACAACCCAGATCATTGGCATGCTTATTATATTCTTGAGATAACTAGAGCTGTTTGGGCAGAAACTGGGTAAGGTTTTTCCATCCACTGTGTATCCCAAAACCACAAACAATAGACATTATCACAGTAGACTTCTGCTTACATCTCCATAGTCCTCCCGAGAGTGAAGCTGTAGCCATTTAGACAGCAAATTAATATATGTCTGCTTACAAGTGGCATAAGGATTAAAGTTAGTTTAAATATTTTTGATACATCATACTATAGAACTATATACACATTACATTTGCTGTATGACAATGAATTCCACGTGAATTATATTTGTTTTTGATTAAGCTTGTACTGAATTTGCAATAGTAATACATATTAAAGCCTTGTGACCGCACACTATTACAATGATCTTTAATTTTTTTTATCTGTACACAATCTGACTGACTGTGAATTGAGTTACATTTCTTTAGAGATACTTTTATATTCAACAGGTCTAAAAAAAATATTGTTTGTGCCACGATACATGTCCACAAACATGAGTTTGTGAAGATCAGACTTTCATTAATCCCTATTCTATACATACGCCAAGGTACCCACTTATATCTGACTGCCAAACCACTGGTTGAAACAGTAATTTTTGCGTTAAAGAAACTACCTAGCCTAGAAGTTCACATATAGTGGTACCTCAGTTCTCAGCCACCTCTGCATTTATCTAATTCAGTTATCGATGGATTTAGATGAGAAAAAGGTCTCTTACCTCATCGTACATGGCGCATTAGCTTTAACATGGACAGGTACAACTCCATTCATGCATGTAATGCCTGTATAATGCCTGTGGATTTTCTGGGGGTCTGGAACAGATTAATTTAATTTACATTACACATTATGGGAAATACTTGCTTTGTACTCCTCTTTTCAGTACTCAAATTAACGATGAGAACTGAGGCACTATTGTACGTTTACCTAACTTGCAGATAGCAGCACAGATGTAGCCTTGAGGCATTTCCCTCTAAGCTTTTTACTTAACTATATTTAAATTATATAACTTAGCAAATATTAGTTTAATTTACTTTTATTTAAGCTACTTTTGGGTTCGTGTGATTTGTGATATATTTATGCAAACGCATAGACAGTTTTATAGGGTTCACAAACATTCAAGCACCACTGTATAGCATAGAGAAGCATAAGAGCAAATCAACCATGTTTTCACGGGTGCAGTAATCATTCAGAGATGACTTAATTGTTGTTAGTGTTAGGTGGAGAGGAAAAAAAAACTACACGGAGAGGTAGAGAGCTAAAGACTGCGCAGCTATCACATATAAATTACAGTTAGATACAGTATATTTAGTTTTTCCAGATGTCTTTGGACCAGGAAAACCAAATTCAATAAGCACTACAACATTCAAGAAGAGTGACTTTATTTAATCCAGAGACACATAAGTTCAAAGGTTTGGCCAAGAGACTGAGCTGGAAAATTATCATCCTGTGTAAGATTAAACCATGCAAGTGCAGACAAACATTCCCCAGCAGAAGTAACATAACACAATCAAAGCGGTAGATGTATCACCAGCCCATGATAAATAGCCCACTTAAATCAGACAAAAAAGAAAGGAGGATGAGAAAAACAAGCAATGGTGTAGAACTAATAATCTTGAAATCAGAAGTTTGACTATAATTCTAAAATAATGCACATTCTGATGAGGGGAAACAGAGACACGGCAAGGCACGGCAAACAACTAGGTTTAACTTTGAAACACTGGCTTGTCTAATTGCCTTGAGTAATTAAAAAAAAAATTAATCACTTATACTTGGGGATGACTGTAATTATGTCCCCAAAAAATAACTCTGGTTTTAATGTTAGCCTTATATTTTGCTATTCTTGACATTTTTTACAGTACTAAAATTCCTTAAATATCTTTCCCAAGAGTTCAACTAATCATTCAAAAGGGAAAAACAACACACACACACCCACACACCCACTGAGATCTTTTTGCACTTCACACATGCATAATAAGTACGAGATAGAACTGTGTGTGCAGAACAGTGTGTGAGAAAATGGAGGGGGAAAAACTGTGCTAAATATAAATGAGGCTTGTATGTCAAGCGATTGTCACCTACGGAGTTGGGGGAAGAGTGTCGAGTAGTGAAAATTGGTGACTTTTTCATGAAATGAAAGTTTACCAGCAGAAAAACTTGACTGTAATATTTACTATTACTCTTTGACTTCAACAGCATTGTTTCCATGTTGATCTAGGCTGTAAACTCCAGAATCAGTGGTGACATTACTATAATGAAAAATGGATAAAGATATGATCGGATATTTAACCAAGGATTTAAGAGGATTAAAACAATGCCTGCATAAAACAAGCACCGTAGGACACACCTACAGGCTGTAAAAAGAAGGTAGGTGGGTCAGAAGATGTATACTACATGTAACACAACCTTTACGCAATGAACGCGTAGTAAACTGTAGTTATGTGGTGGCCGCTTTTCAGTAAAATTCAGATAGAGGGTGACTGCCAAATTTAGATTTGTCTACACTGCCTTGTACTGCTATTCACACTCATTTTAAAGTGTCACACCGTGGAATTAAAATGTCCTTAACTTGACCGTTATATGACTATTATATGACTGAATGTAAGAAATACAATAAAAAGTATTTAACGTGAACGCCATCAATGAACAGGAATTTTTAAATACTGCTATGGATTCTCAGTTAGATTGAGGTCTGGATTGCAGTCCATATGTTTATGTACTCTCAGTCCCTATGGTCAGAACCCTCACAGGTCCAAAACAGACAAGGAGGTATCTGGGCGCTGGGTTATTCTTAGCACTGCAGTGGCACTGGTGTGCTGTGTTGTGATGGTATGACTGGATCAGATACAGACATGTTGCTAAAGTTTAAAACATTTACATTTATCAGACGCCCTTATCCAGAGTGACCTACAATTAAAACAGTTCTACAATCCAATCAATTGTGGGTTAAGGGCCTTGCTCAGGGACCCAACTGTGGCAGAGGTGGGATTTGAACCATGGACCTTCTGGTCCA
>JAVSBV010165483.1:0-14214 GCA_033117975.1 Parotocinclus spilosoma | reverse complement strand
ACACACACACACACACACACACACACACACACACACACACACACACACACACACACACACACACACACACACCCCTGCTTCTTAATTTGGCTCCTCTTGCCAGCTTGTGTAGGTGTATATTCCTCCCAAACATTCCTGCTCCTTTTGCTCCAAATGGTCGTGGTTTTTTCGTCAGATCAGGGTCTCCTAATGAACCTTAGAGGGGTGGGTGGCAGTTATGAGGGGGATCTTCAGAACTCAATGACTGGACGTAATTGCTTCTCTCCCTTTCTTCGCTCCCTTTCTATGAGGCAGCTCTCCCCAGGAGCCAAGCAGGCCCCCGGCTTTAGGGCTCGCTAGCCAAACACAAAGGCCAAGCCGCACCTTGGTCCACTGAGAGAAGGAAGAGAGATGAGGGGGTTGTGTGGGTGCTCGGGGACCCATTGTATCAGCTGTATCAAAAACATGGGGTGATTTAGACCTAGTTAGACAGTCAGCTATGACCTTACAGAACCAGTCAAAATAGTTACTTGGCCTTAAGAGTGGGGGAGGCAAGAAAAGCAAAACAACAAGACATTATATATGTTTGAGGTCAGCGATGATCCGAACTCCGATCACGACTCACACTTGAGAAAATGCTGCTGCTGCAATGGAAAATGTGCAGTCTCAAACAAAAGAAAAGCAACAAGCAGGTTTGGGTGACCCAACAATGACTACAATTAGCATTGCAATTATACTGCTCACAAAAATTGGGGGACATTTAAAAATGAAACATCCACAAATGAAATATCCCCTAATTTTTGTGAGCAGTATACTTTGACTTAACAGACAGCTTCCAGCATGATAACACACACTGTCAGAAAGCACAAGCCATCATTTACACGTGTGTGTGTGTGTGTGTGTGTGCCAGGCCACCCAAAGAGAGTTGGTCCCTGCTGAGTCTGGGTCCTCTCAAGGTTTCTTGCTGTATTTCTAGGGGAATCTAACAGAGATTTTCCTTGCCACCGTCTTGCTCAACAGGGGTTTTTGGTCTGTTACTCCTGGACTCTGTAAAGGTGCTTTGAGACTATGTCTATTGTAAAAAGCACTGTATAAATACATTTGAATTGAATTGCTTCACAACTTTAGACTACATTTTATTTTGTAAGTATTGCAGAAAGCCACATTCAAATTTATTTCTATATAGCTTTTTAAAGCAGACTTGAAACATTGTTTCAGAGCAGCTAGCATGCCTAAGGCGACAGTATCAAGGAAAAACTCCTTTAATATTATAAGACACTTTATAAGTCAAATATTATAGGTATAATATGCGTATATTGCAATTTGATACCCATACGTAAATGAACATTAAAAATCCATAAGCAAGCTGTGAAAGTCTGCTGTCACTATTCCTTCCTAGCAGTGTGTGTTAAGCAAATGACTTAAATTGACAATGCAAACACACTAAGACTTCTCAGAGCTACATCAGGTAAACACACCAGACAGAGGCAATGATTTCTTTAGTGGGGGGTAAAGTAGCAATTTAGGTTTTTTTTCAGTAGGTGATAGTGTTTGAGATTATTATCTTTTGTTTGTAGGATATATGGTTGCCTGATTGTTACCAATTTTATCTCACACTCTAAGCACTTCGTCCATGTATCTTGACACCTTACAATGCTTCACAGCCCCCCTGAACATGGAGTATGCTAATTATGCTGTAAAAAACACAGAACAGCTACCTGGGTTGCTGCATCTGAGCAAATGCACTCATACACCAAAACATGAGGCAGTATTGAGAAAATAACACAACACAGAGAAAGCTTGGCAGACAAGGCCAACCGCCAACCCCCTCTCAGAAAAATACACACATGCATGCTCACCCCTTCCCAGTGCCATAATTGCTGCCCAAGCTCTAAGTGAGATGTGGCCATTTGCAAGCCCCATTCTCTAACAAGACACTAATCAGATAAATTATCTATTTGTTTTAAAACATCATCAAGTACATTAGGGCTACAGGAAAACTCACATGGTTGCCAGGCAAAGAGCAGCTCATCTACCAAGAGTTGAGCTGTGGGGTGGGAGGTAAACCACCAACAAGACGGCACAGAGATGCACACTGATGGATGTAGAAGAATAAGAGAGCAATTAACTGCAAAGTGTTAATTACTTATCGCTTTAATTTCAACACAGAAACACTGGCATATACATAGGCCTCCGGGCACAATCAGTTGTCCTATAAAACCAATGTAGAAGATCACTTCCCTGCCAATGTGCTAATCTAATTTGGTGGGTGCTTTCAAATTAACCGTTTTACAAGGTCACAGATTTATGTTAGGATTGATTATTCAAAATTAAATATGCACACACAGGTAAGGCCTAAAGCACAGTACTGACTTAAGAAATGCAAATCAAGTCTCCAACAGTCTTTGGAAAACAGCCAGAGATTGCCCTTGATTGACTACAAGGCTCAGAATGTGCAGATACACAACTGCACAAGTCAAGTCAGATTTATTTATATATGATTTATATTTTTACAATGGTGCATTGTCTCAAAGAAGCTTTACAACATTACATAACAAAACTCCCTATATGTAAGGAAGAAACCTTGAGAAGACCAAGAATGGACTCAAGAAGAAGAGGATAAGTACATTACTGTCCATAGTTTGAGTATCGGGTGCCTTACAAGTCCAGTTCACTGCTCACTTATTCTGCAACAGTGAAGATGGCGCAGTGATTTAGTTAAAAGATAGAGCCACATTTAAAGCTGAAGAATAATAATTGGTTAAAATGTGCAAAAGAGCACAGGTAATTGACAACTGGTGACTGCAGTGGACGACTGAAGCGCTGAAGTAGAAACCTATTAAGTTATTTTGAGATGGGATTCATCTAAAAGTTAGAGGAAAATGCTGCACTTACAGGATGGACAAAGACAGAGAACGTATGAGTTGAAGTCCACCTGAAAATCTTGGTAAAAGTGCCAGTTTTAGTGCCTATTGCTGAAAATGATGGTTTCTTGATTGAACTGTATTAAATAATTAGCATTAATTCACTGATCATTTATAGATAATTCTTTTCCCAAAAAAAATCTTTTAAAAATGTAAATGCTAGTGTATAGCATAAAAATTAATATAGTAAGTGTCCTATATTTCATGGGAGCACACTCCCAGTCCAGGAAACACGGTATTCTCACACACGCCTTTTTTAGATAAGCTATTGTGTTTCTGATACCAGTATAGCCTACCATGTAGTTACTGCATGCAGACACAAGCCCTGCAAACAAGCAGCCATAGCAAAGATCAACACAACAACTAGCATTAAATATGTTTAGGATCCCCATATTAAATGTACCTCCAATTAGGTAGACATTCCTGAGGAATGAAGAAATTTTAACACTTGCTAACGTTATAGATACTGTTTTGTTCTCCGTCAAACTTTACCCAATATCACAATGTGCAGTCCATAATACCATGTTGGAAATAAAAGATATTATATATAGTGATATTTTAAAAATCTATTTCATGCATTTCAAACATTCACAATGATGATTAATTGTGACGATATTTACAAGTCTTAGCTAATTCTGCCAACCCTGAAAATGTATTTTACAAACATAATAAGGAAACCCCGTAAAGAGATATTGGCTTATAAAATCCCAAAATAATGGGAAAATGGAAGAGAATAGTATAATCCAATAATCATCCAGAGGTGAATTCAAGGATGTCATTTCCTCCTGTAATTTTTGAATACAAGGGACCTTTGTGATACAGGAAAGAAAGTAACCTGGGTGCTGAAGTATAACTGTAAGTACAGGGGTATTAGAGCCATGCACAATGCTCCTTCAGAGCTAAATTTTGCCATTTTAATTATTTAAAGCTCCACCCATTACTGCTGTAGCTGTGCTTTTGGTAGTCACAGCTCCCAGTTATGTTCGCCTCTTCTCCTTTATACTGCCTATATAAAATATGCTTGTCTAGACTGGAATGCTGTCTAATCAAATCCCATTGCTACCAGAGAGGAAGACTCTTTAAGATAAAGTTTGACAGAACATTAAATGTACACACTTTATGTTATTCACCAAATTTAGTTGAGCAGCCAGGGCATATTTACTGCCCACCATGTGCTTCTTTATCCACCATTGGCAGAGTTTGGTGGCATACACTTTTGAGGAGTGCTACAAAAAATGATCACAACTAACTTTCACTATATTTACTATTGTTATATTTCCCTAACAATTTAAAGTACATTAAACTGCTTCTGTTACCAAAATAAATATTTAAGAATTACAGTGCTACATACACACAAAAATGGGCCTGCCATGATGAAAATAGAACAGGGGAACTAATGCTACAATTCACAAGGGTTTACCAAAACTGGACAATAGAAGATTGGAAAAACATAAAAGCATGGATCCATTCTACCATGTATCAACAGCTCAGACAGTTTTTGGTAGTGTAATGGTGTGCGTCATTTAAATGCCGCATACTTATTTGTGATTGGCAAAATCTTATCTCACTGCAAAGCTGCATGCACTGCATTTATTCACTTATCTCCAAACCACTTGCCTCACAACGCTGCCCCCAGCTGAAATGGACACATATGTGTACATGTAATAAAGCTGGGTGAAGTAGTGTAACCTTAAAATTTTACGTTAAGAGTGATTACAGCAACAAGATGATTATCCTGCATGTGCGAGGTCTCTCCCAAGCTGAAATTTCACAGCAATGTTTCTAGATGTGCTGTCCATCTCTTCTGCACGAGCACAAACAATCACTTAAAGTCGAAGTCAAGAAACACAGCAACTGGCCGTTATAGTGTTTAAAAAACAATAAACACAAAAGCAATAGAACATTCAATAGGCTACTTTAGAACTAAATTGCATGCTGCTGATGCAAGGTCTGCACAAAAACATTTCAAGTTTGCTAAGCAGATTTCCATAAGTTCTAGAAGAGTGAGCTTTGTACAACAGTCTTTTCATGTTTTTAGGAGTCAATGCTAGATAGAACAGATAGCCACATTAGCTTCATAGCTTTGTGCTAAATTATTCAAGCAAATGATCTACACCAAACAAGTCTTGGCTGAACAAATATATTTAAAGCAAGTGAAAAAACAAACTAGTTTAACTATCTCTAATACTCAGCTAACTATCTCTAATACTCAGCTGTAATCATATTCTGTCTTGAATTTGAAATCACGCTGAATAAAAGCATATTTCAAATGAATAAACATAGAAGATTTTGCGAAAGACTAATTTGTTTATGATACAAGCAGTACACTTTTACAACAGTGCATTTTACAGGTACACACAACCTGTATGCAGCCATATGTGGGTTCTAATGCTCAATTACATTACAAGAACAAACCAATACATTTAACACCCATAACACACTGGATTCTGTTGTAGTCGTAGAGTCATAAATCTACAAACCAGTAAAGCAATACAACACATAAGCACCAGTACCAGTAGAGAGTAGTCCTGGGCACTATTGGTCACCGCCTTAAGCAGCACTGTGAGTAACAGGTGGATATACTTATAGACCCCAGGGAGGGCTTGACGTCCTGCCCTTTAACCCTGAAAGTCTACAAGTGCTTTTTTTTTTTACTAAAGCTGAAGTTAGCTGCAGGTGCAAGAAATTTTAATTTTCAGCTGAAAGTGGCACTTACAGGAGAAACTATGCAATATATACTGTATTTATTACGCAATTCAAAATATTTATTGTATTTAAGTTATCATAGCTTATATATTATCATTATATTGTATTTCAATTATTGTAGTTTATTTTGATTTGTTCTCTCTGTTCATTTATATTCAGCTTGTTTTATTTAAACAATTCCCCAACAATAATAGTTTACTAATTATGTAGCTTAGTTTAATTCTTATGTATAAAAACTAAGGAGCTTGGGTCTATTTTTGGGTCTAGGTTCCCTCATTATAACATTTAGGGAGATTTTCTTTGCCACTTTCACCCTAGGCTTTCTCAATTATGGCTTTGGGCCTAGATAATAAAAAAAAATTACAGTACAGCTGCTTTGAGACAATGTTCCGTTCTAAAATGTGCTACAGAAATAAATGTTACTTTAATCAGTTTAGAAAATATACCATACCTGGAGCCTGGGACCAGGAAAATGTTCATATATACAGATTACTGTAGGCACACTCAAAAAGCAAGATCAAGAAACAGTGGGTTAAGTGCTCTTGTTCTAAAGTATGTGTATGTGAAGGCTCTTTTCATCTAATCTGGTTCAGAACACTTCAGTGGAGGGTCTCTTTAACTCTTAACAGAAATACATGAGCCCTGACCTAGACAGACATGGTGGCATTGAGACAGAAATTAAAAATAAGCAGTAGAAGTATCAATTTTCATGTTTTATTATTATGAACTCAGAGGATTACTAATATAAAAATAATAACTTACACCCAAAAATATACTGTTTCTACTGAGCCTAATCAAACGTGTGTGAGAGAATTTGTTTGTTTGCTCTTTAACATAATGTTACCAGCTGAGCCCATTTACATGACAACAAGAAATTAGGGTTTTAAATAAACAAAAACAAAAGAAGTTAAGTTATTCTTTGATGTGTCTTTCAGTGGATAAGAGGATATACACAAGCGAGTTAGGTAAAAGGGATTATGGAAAACCAAAGCCTGGGATGGATCTTATGAGTGGTTTTATATTTGCTATATATAACAATTATAAAATGGTATTTTCTCAGAAATGTATCTCACTGATTTAGCTGAGTAGCAGAATCGTGTTTCTTCGCTGAGACATCACTGTAATCGTATTTGCTTCAGGGTCAGAGGCATCCTACAGGGTTGGGGTACCTCCTTATCCCTTATCAGGAATTTGTAGGTGTATCTAGAGTGGACCATCAGTCTGCATTGAGTGGTCCCATTGAGAATAGCAGAAAAGTTTGTTGTTAACCTACAGTTGGCAACTGTTATGAAGAAAAGGTTGCAATTTGATTCCATACTGCTAGTCCATAGCTCTTCATGACCATCCAACAGGTTTTGATAAGATCTATTGTGTTTCTGCTAGAAACATGAGTGCTTAAAGCCAGAGCATGGTCAGCTCTCGCAGCACTGACGAGGTGGGTTACTCAAATCTATATATCAGACTAATCCACATCCACACATCATAAAACACAGACTTTCAGGTCCTTAGGCAAGGATTTGGGGCACAAAACAGGTAATAGAGGGGCACCCCCTTCTTTTCAGACAATGCATCAGGACAGCTGAGCTGAAACGAACACGGGGGAGATGATTGGAGCTACTAATGCGCAAGATCAATTAGAGGTGGTTGAGAGGATCATTTGAAAGCAGATGACCCTGCCTCAAAGAGGGGCAGAAGGCCAAAGAGAGGCAACGCTGTCGGCCCTTGTTAATCCAACAAGGGAATCAGTTAGCTAGAGTGACAGATAAGGGCAGCTGAATATAACTAAAACTGAAATTTTGTCTTTCTTTGAACAGGACATCATGGTTGCTGGTACTCAGGTGGCAGAGAAGTCTAACAAACTAGCTCACCACTGGTGTCCCATCCAGGGCTCACTGGTGGCCAAAAAAATAATAATGGAAACCCAAGCACAGGGAACACATCCACGCAGACACACGGAGGACATGCAAACAGTTTTTTAGGGAGATACCCAGAATACCCTGTGTCACAGTATCAGCAAGACATTTTCCTAACATACTAGAATGCATAGCTTGTCTTATGACTGGTGTTGTCCATACAACTTTGTGGCTCCACCTAGAAACACAATATGGATGAAGGAAATGCAGCACTCTAAGTATACTGTTTTATATTTAGCATAAAAATCCATTTAGGAATGTGTTATAGTATTTTTAGAAGCCTGCTAGTATAATTTTCCCTAAGTCTTTGATTGTTTTCAGATCCAGTTAAACTGTACCTTACTCAGTGACAAGAGTAAATTAGACATATCTAATTGCTCAAGTGTGCCTGCCAGTGGCTCCTTATGGATCTGCAGCTTGAAGTAGAACCCCAAATTCACTTTTGTGAATTTTGTGAATCTGTGTCAACACAAGTACTGCACTCAAATATCAAGAACACCTTCTTATTTAAAATAAAACCAAGTATGATGATTCAGTTGAAAGCATGGAGAGCATGATATACACAATATTATTGTTAATAATGCAGGCTTCATATGCACAGACTAAAGATGGATACTCACAGACATTTCCGGTGTTGTCAAAGCTTTTGAGAACCTCTTCCACTTGGATTGGCCCAAGAGTGTCTCTGTAAACGATAATGTTAGAGAGATAGATAGACAATAGTTAAGGTTAGAGCTCCTGAGGCTGGGATTAAATCCTTAAATTTCTACTAACCTGAGTAAGGCACTGTATTGTGGAAAGCAGACACTCCTGTATTCCATCCACTGGCCATCAGATGGATCATCACTTTCCGAAGGAGCAACCTTGGTTCTGGAGAACAGGTTGAAGGAGGAAAACCTGCGCACTGACACCCGCTGAACCTCAATACTTTCCAGATGCTTTTGTCTTAATACCTAAGATAAAAGTTGAGATTGTATCACATGTAGTGCTCCATATAGTGAACCTGGCAGAGAGTTTGTGATATAGAGGTGTGCTGGAAGGGTGATACGTTCATATACAGTAGTGCTTAAAAACCTACAAAAGTTCTGCATAAATATTACCTAAAATGCCTTCAGATGTTCTCCAGAAACTGAAAGTAAAGGTTCACAAACATTTGCCACTAACATATATTATACTGAATCGATTCCTCAATAAACAAATGACCATATATAGTAATCGTGTCTCATTTGTTTAAACTGGGTTCTCTTTATCTACTTTTAGGACTTGCATAAAAATCTAATTATAGGCATGCAGAAGTACAGCAATTTCAAAAGGGTTCACAAACAAAAACTCTCCTAGAACCAGACAATGAACAAATATGTTCTATTCCATCCTAAATTTAATCTATTGTATACCGAAGAGTTTCAAATATACTATATATTTCATAGCAGAGTCGACATTAATTGTGATTAAAACATAACTGTGACCATGACCTTTAGTTGGTAAGCATTGTGCTTACCACTCAGCCACAGAATCCAGTCAGTACACCGGTTGGTCACTTTATTAGACTTTTATTACACCTTCCCTTTCATGATTGGCACTTCACTTCACTGTATGTAACCTGAATGATTTAAAAGAGGCATGGTCATTAGTGCTAGACTGGCCAGGGGCTAGTATTTCAAATACTACCAACCTTGTGGAGTTTTCTTGTGCAATAAGAACACTGCACCCAAATAAAATGCTGGTACAGCTGCTAACGTACAAATGCACAGCTTGGAGTTCCACAACAAGGATGGGCTACAATAGTACACGGCCAGTTAAACTGCCATTGTTCAAATGAGTAAAACAATTGGATCATTAGACAGTAGAAAAGCATAGCCTGGTCAGATTCATCCAAATATCTGTTGCACCATGCTATTGGGAGTGTATGGATTTGTTGAAAGCAGCCTGAACTGATGCTTCCTTCCTGTCAGGTGTAAACAGTTCAGGCTGATGAATATGGAGTTGTGTGGGAAATGTTTTCTTTTCACAACCTGGCTTCTGGACAGGGTTACCTAAACATTGTGGTCGACCAAGTCATGGCAGAAGGACACATTCATCATGCCACACACAGGGGTCGGTATTGTCATAGATTTGTTCCAGGAATACGGTAGCGAGTTTTCTTTGCTTCCCTGGCCTTCACAGATGCCAGATCTTTATCCTGAAGAGCATATCTGGGTCAAAGTAGAACAACCTGTTCGGAGCATGTCAGTACATTCGAACGTGCAGCTAATGCGAAAGGTTATGCTTTCTGGATGGGTCAATATTACTGCAGAATGATTTCAACATGTGATGGAATCTATACCAGGGCTACCTTAATTATTTTATTAAACATTTAATTTATATGTTAATATTACCTTCATTTCTGTTTTTTAACTATTACTACAAACGTATATGACTAGATAAATTTGTCGAATTCTTACATTTACCATCTAAGCCACACAAGAAGGTTTGCTCCCTTTTTGAGTCTTGCTCCTCCCAGTATTTCTTGTGGGACTGTGGTAGCCTAGCGGTTAAGGGAAATCCCACCTCTGCCTAAGCTGCCACAGTTGGGTCCTTAAACAAAACCCTTAACCCACAATTGCTTGGATTGTAAGACTGCATCAGTTGTAAGTCGCTCTGAATAAGGGCGTCTGCTCAATGATGGAAATGGAAATGTCTTCCTTATAACATGTAAGGTGTTTTCCTTGCCACTGTTGCCCTAGGCTTGGTCCATTCGGACTTAAGGCCTAGATATTAGCAAGTAATTAAAATTGTAATGCTGCTTTGAGACAATGCTCCATTGTTAAAGGTGCTATATACATAAACCTGACTTGACTTGGCTTGTATCTGTGCTGTGCTGAGAATATGGTGCAGTGCTGTTTTTTTGTTGTTGTTTATGGGGGCTGGCATGTTGTGAATAGCAACAAACAAGAGTACCACCAGTAACTGTACGTTTATACCATACAAGTACAACGTGTAAGCGTATAGTTACTGACTGTACTCTGTTTGTGTTTAATTGTGTAATTAACAGAACGACTACAAATGACTGTATGCTTGATATTCCTAAGCAAGCCTACCATGATAATGCTGCGCTTATGATCACGCTGATCACACAAAATGACAAGACTCTACCAATGCTCTTCTGACAAGGACCCCAAATGGAACATAAACATAAAGTTAAATCCAAGGTGTCACCTGTCGGAGAAGATCCCAGCGTGATCGAGCAGCGTCGGTAACAGAGCGTGACTCCGGAGTCTGATGTGTGTTTACATTCGCTTCTGTATCCGAAGCAGCTCTGAGTTTATTCATTCTCACACTACCTGTTGGATTTGTTTCCATTCTCCCTTCACAATAACTATAAAATACAGTGATCACGGATTTAATTGCCTAAATATGCAAATACTGTCTACAAAAGAACGGTCGCTGCGCAATATACAAATGAGGGATCACAATTCCGCCGGTGTCCAAGGCACGCTAGAGCCATCCAGCACAGCTTCCGTACACCCCGTACAGTCGTCAGGGAAATGCAATACAATACCGAAATCGTCGAGCGCAGGACTCTATATATAACGTTTGACAGTTTAGGGTAGATTAGTGTAGTCTGTTTGAAATGTCACAGCGTGGTGTCTAAACGGATAGAAAGAAAAAAGACAGACGAATATTTCAGTGCGTACATAGTTACAGTGCGTTAACCTTTATACACAAGTTACACGGACATTTCATTTACTTTAATGTTTTCTATTGTTACCAGCGTTCGTTTTTTGCGTTCAGTGTCACGAAGCATTAAAAGGCAATGTTACCAAACAGCAGCACGCTTCTGTTCAGCGGTAAGAATAAATCATCTAAACACTTACATGATCTATTTTATTAATTCCACGTACCGTGTATTTATTTATTTATTTTTCTTCTTTAACGTCGCTTATCGGCATCAGTGGCCATTCAGCGACACACAAAAGGTTATATCCATACACAAGTTCATCTCAAGACCAGTCATACATACACAAGTCAGTGACAATTTAGAGACACCAATTCACCTAAAGCACATGTCTTTGGACTGTGGGAGGAAACCGGAGTACCCGGAGTAAACCCACGCAGACACGGGGAGGACGTGCAGACTCCACACAGAAGAACCCAGGCCGCTCCACCCTGGGATTGAACCCGGGACCTTCTTGCTGTAAGGCGGCGGTGGCACGGCGTCCGAATTTAATATATTGATCCTTGGATTGTGACCTTGAAGCATTTGTTCAGTTCCTCATTCTGGTGTTTACCTTAAATATTTTATAGGCATTGCCATAATCCATTCATCTCTCTGTGGTCCCCCTGCATGTGTGTTAGTTTTACTGCTTGTACATGAACAGTGTTAAGATGGTCCTTGGTTTGCATGCTGGTGCTTGCAAAGCATGTGCTCCATTCCCCTGCGAGCCGATTTGGGAACTGGCTCTGCCAAAAAGGAACTTTTTTTTCGAAATGGCAATCCTAAATTTTACACACGTCATTATATTATAATTCTAAGCTCCGGTTTGGATACGTACCTCATACCAATCTGCTACGGGTAGTAATTCTACACAGCTGCTGTACGACTTGTACCTATGTACACCACATGGTCTTTGGTGGATTAGTGGGTAAAGTTTTGGACTGTGAACCAGAAGGGCCACCTCTGCCCAGCTGCCACTGCTGGATCCTCGAGCAAGGCACCTAAGCCACAATCTCTTGGATTATAAAACTGTATCGGTTTTGAAGTCCTCAAAAGTAAATCAATCAATCAGCCTTCATTCATTCTCGGATTACATAGAGGGAGACCCTCATTTACAACAAAACAGAGCTGCTGCAAATGTGAGGTAAACAAGAAATGTAGCAATGAATTGGAGAATAAAATAAATTGAATTTTGAATTTATTAAATAGATTGAAATAAAATAAAAAAAATAACCAGCAGCAGAATAAGTAAAGAGATAAAAAATACATAATACTAAAATAAATGTTATGTACTATAATAATAATAATAATAATAATAATGATGTCACATACAGTAAAATACAAAATAAGCAATAATAAGCATCTTTAAATAAGCATCTTTAAAAAATTAATATATAAATAATAATGTAAAATACAGTAAAATTCACTTATTTTTTTATTTATATATATATATTAATTTATATAAATATATATATTTATATAATAAATATATATATTTATTTATATATATACATTATTAATATATATATTTTTTATTCCTGTGGTTGTTGGTTTATTTATATATAAATATATGAAAATAATATAATTTAAAAGAAAGTTTTTTTTATATATATATTATTATTATATTATTAATATTAATTATATTATATAATATATTATATAATATATATTATATTAATATTAATTATATTATTTTCATATATTTATATATAAATAAACCAACAACCACAGGAATAAAAAAAAAATCATATATATATATATATATGTATATGATTTATTTTTTTTATTCCTGTGGTTGTTGGTTTATTTATATATAAATATATGAAAATAATATAATTTAAAAGAAAATTTTATATATATATATTAATATTTCGTATCGATATAATGTCAAACCATATATAAATATTCTGTTTATCCATTCCTTTGTAGGATCTGTACTACAAATCCTACAACTGTGTGTGTGTGATGTTTGCCTCGGTTCCGGACTTCAAGGAGTTTTACACCGAGTGCGATATTAACAAAGAGGGGCTGGAGTGTCTGCGCCTGCTCAACGAGATCATTGCTGACTTTGATGAGGTGAGATTCGTACCTGTAGCTCGGGACGGCGTAACTTTTCTTGACAGCACGAGCACAGCGACCCCTCTCTCTCTTGCTTTGTCACTGTTCGCAGTTGATGTCGAAGCCCAAATTCAGCGCAGTGGAGAAGATTAAGACCATCGGGAGCACTTACATGGCTGCTGCCGGTCTTAGTGGAACACCTGGCCAGGAGATTAATCAGGTGAAGTACGGCACCGTGTAAAGTGTAAAGTCCAGTACGGGTCTGGAATGTAAAGTAAATGTAATTCTTCCACTGAATATGAGAACAGGGTGACCTTGAGTGTTACTCGTTCCGGGGTTGGGGGTGCAGGGGGTGCAGGGGGAGTTCAGAGATCTAAGCACATCAGAAACAACGCTCAGAAACCCAGCGGTAGCAAAAAAACATACAGGTTTAACGGCCGAAACCAGGAATAGGGGGTTTCTGCTCGCCAAGCATACTGGGAAATGGAGTTCTAGACCCTAGAAGGAGCGGCACCTTGCGTGCCAGTCGTTTATTAACGCCCCGCTGTCCCATCTCAGCCCTGCTAGAGGTCCGTGCAGAGTGGTATACAGGAAAACGATCTGTGGTCAGCTAGTGCAAATACTGCATTGGCACATTCTCACTCTTAAGGGGGCTCACGCGTTTTCTTCAAAATAGGTTTTGTGAGTGTGTGGGCTGTGTGTTGGCAGGACCGGGAGAGGCAGCAGGCGCAGATTGGCATCATGGTGGAGTTTGCTGTCGCTTTGATGGGGAAGCTGGACGGCATCAACAGGCACTCGTTTAACAGTTTCAGGCTGCGCGTGGGTAAGTGGGCCGGACAGCGCTGGCGTAGAGAAAGGCTCCCCTGCAAACACACACACACACACACACACACACACACACACACACACACACACACACACACACACACACACACACACA